>NDGN011438686.1:0-12317 GCA_002564285.1 Tympanoctomys barrerae
ACTCAGACCCTTGTGCTTGCCAGGGAAGCACTTATTCCACTGAGCCATCTCCCCAGCCCCGAGGAGGAGTTAGTTTTAAATGACAGTTGCAGCTGGAGACCAGAAAAGCATTCTGGACCTGGACGTGGTGACGGTTGCCCAAGATGAGTGTACTAAATACCCCTGAAATGCCAATTCTATCTTTGGGGATAAAATGGGAAATTCTATCTTTTGCATATTTTCCTGCCATCATCAAAGGGGCTGGAGACCTGTGGCTCACTGGTGGAGCCATCGTGTGCCTGCCACATGTGCTCCCATCCAGAAAAGAAATACAAGGGAGCAAGGTGAGCTGTGAGATTAAGGGGTCACATTTAAATTTAAACAGGTGCCATGGGAAGGAGACAGAAGTCACCATCATTAATAAAAATTTTAGGGCCGGGAGACAGCTCAGTAGAATAAGTGCTTGTCTGGCAAGCGCAAGGGCCTGAGTTCAATCCCCAGTTTTGGGGGGAAAAAAATAGTGTTACAGTCAAGAAAGGACTCTTTTTGGCAGTGCTAGGGATCACACTCAGGGTGCTGTACCTCTGAATTAAGCATACCCCGCTCCTTTTTGAGACAGGGTCTTGCTGTTTCATTCGGGCTGCCCCTGAACTCACTATGTATTCTAGGCTGGCCTCAAGCTTGAAGCAACGCCCCTGCCTCAGTGTTGGCCTTGGACTTGGGATCCCCAGTACCTAAATGAATTAAAACATTAGCAGACAAAACTAACTCACAGCCCAATGGCAGCAGAACACGTAGGTGGCAAGTCTAGGAGGAATTTGGAAAAGGAGAATGAAGACCGGCGAAGGAAGCACACACGCAGGGCGGGATCCCAGCACGCTGGAGGCTGACGCAAGAGGGCTGCGACTTCAAGTCCCACCTGAACAACTCAGTGACTTGTGACGATCCTGCCTCAGAGTAAAAAATGAGAGGGACTGCAGACGTGGCTCAGTGTGAAAGGCCCCGGGCTCCACACGGTGGACTGGAGTCCGAAGCACAAGAGTGCGTCAGCTTTGGTGAAAGCGGGGTCACTGTTACTGGCAGGAAGTTTTGTTTTGTTTTTGTTATTCTTTTCAGATCAGGGTCTCACTGTGCAGTTCAGGCTGTCCTTGAACTCACTATGTAGCTCAGGTGGGCCTGGAACTCATGGCAATCCTGCCTCAGCCTCCTGAGTGCCGGGACTATAAGTGTACATCACCACGCCAGGCTAGATCTTGAAAGGTAGAAAAATTTAGAGTTAAGATGTGGAAGAGCAGATGAGAAAATCCTATAGTAAACGGCCTCCCTCATTAAATCGCACAGGATTCCCACTCAGTGGTCCCGTGGGAACCAGCTTTAGGCAGCTGTTAGAAACGTAAAGGCTCAGGCCCTCCCCAGTCCCACGACAAGGCACACGGGTGAGGTTCTGAGGTGCTGTGCGAGACAGTAGTTTACAATCTTCTTCCTCTTCTTCTTTTTTTCTTTTGTCTTATGAGACAAGATCTCCCTATGCAATTCAGGATGGTCTTGACTTCACTTGTAGCCCAGGCTTTTTTGTTTTTTCTGGTGGTACCAAGGATTGAAATCAGGACCTTGCCCTTGCCAGGCAGGTTCTTATGCCACTGAGCTATCTCCCAGGCCCAATAGCTCTGGCTGGTCTTGAACTTGTAATGATCCTCTAGCTTCAGCCTACTGAGGGCTTGGATTTTTTAAAAAATTATTTATTTATTTATTTATCTGGTGCAGGGTCTCGCTTGGACTCATAGTGATCCTTCTGTCTCAGCCGCCCCGGCACTGGGATTACAGGTATGTGGCACCATGCCTGGTGTCAGTGGCTTGCATGGTGGGGGGCCAGCACGGCATATAGTCCTGGCAATTGAATCCAGGTCCTTGTGCTTGGCAGGCAGATGTTTAGACTGCCGATCTATCTCCCCAGCACCTGAATGCTGGGATTACAGGCATGTGACACCATGACTGGCTAATAGTTTATAATCTTGATAAAATAAGACTTTAGCAAGATAAGATAATAATTTACCTGGGAAGCTTTAAAAAAATCTTGTTGCCTCTGATGGACTACAACAACCACAGATCATCAGGTGGCTTTTTTTTTTTTTTTTTTTTTAAGCCAAGACAACCCTTAACCGGCAGTCTAGATTGACAGTCACTGGCTGGTTAGGACAGGGCAGAGCCAAACATGAACCCACTGAAAATTTATTGTCTGAACTGCACCACAGCTGGGGGAGTTGGCCCAGCCAGGCGTAAGGGCCAGGTTGTCAGGCAGCACAGGGTGGTGGCTGCTGCTGACAGAAACTTGGTGGCAAAAACCTCTGGCAGTGCAGCACATGGCTACAGAAAGCTGACCTGGGGGCGGGGGCTGTGACAGGGCAAAGTAGGAGCACCCAGCTGGGGTAGGATGGGAGGCAGGTCGGAGGTGTGGAGGCAGGAGGAGGAGACCTCTCGATTTTGCAGCCATTCTTGTGCTGCGCTCCTCCCCCAGGTGGGAGTAAAAGGACCTCCGTTCCCTTTACTCATGTTAGCCAGCAGCGTGGGGTGAGAGGCCTAGTTCATCAGGCGCAGTGCTGTCAGGTTTCAGGGAGATACTTGGCTCGGGTCCGGTCTAAGGACTGAGCACGAATGCCAGGCCATCGACTGGGGTCTACGTTCTCAAACTGTAGGGCTCGTTGGAACCACTGAAGGGCTTGGCACAAGTGCCTACATGTCTGCTTGAGCAGGTGTGAGGGCGGTCGTAAGGTGCATGGGGACGAGGATTAGACAGGGCTTTCTGTGCAATTCAGGCTGGCCTTGAACTCGCTGTGTAGCTCAGGCTGGCTTTGAACTTCCAATCCTTCTGCCTCAGCCTTCAGGGTGCTGGGATTACAGCTGTGCACCATCTTGGCCAGCTCAAGAATGTTTATTTCTAAGAAACTCCAACATCATGTTAATGCTGCAGATCAGGACATTAAAAAAAAAAATGTATTTAGTACAGGGTGTACAGGGTCTCACTATGTAGATTGGACTCAATAGGGATCCTTCTGTTTTCAGCTTCCCAAGCACTGGGATTACAAGGGCACACCACCACGCCCAGTCTCGATCACCATCTCAGTGCACCCTGGAGGCGGGGCTGGCATGGCGGGCCGGGATCGAACCCCTGGCCCCTGTCTGCCTAAGCAGGCGCTTTAATCCACTGAACTCTCTGGCTGGCCCCAGGACTACATTTTGACAACAATAGATCACACAATCACAAAGTGTTAAGGGAGTAGGAACCACTGTCAATTCTCAGGTTCTGCAGATCTATGCCAAGTGTCCAGGAGATGTTCCGTTAGTACTGTACTGGGCTTCGTAATTGATTGTAGCTAAAATTTTTGAACAGTTATCATTTTAGGCTATCCCCAGCCCGGTTACCTTATGTGCACACCTGTTATCCCAGGACTCACAAGGCTGGGGCAGGAGGATTGCTGCAAGTTCAAAGCCAGCCTGGGCTACAAAGTGGGTTCAAGGCCAGCCTGAACTGCATAGTGAAACCCTGTCTCAGAAAGACCAAAAACAAAACAAAACAAAAACAAAAACCAGAGTAAGTGTTAAGAGTGCCGCTGGAACGAGCTATGAAATGACAGTCTCTGAGCCAGGGAGATAGCTCAGAGGCATAAGCACTTGGCAAGAGCAAGGTCCCAAGATTGATCCTCAGTGCTGCAAAAAAAAAAAAAAAAAGGAGAGAGAAAAGAAGTGACAGTTCCCAATGAAACACTATCTATCTGGCTTGTACAGTAAGCTCTGCCCAATTAGATTGATTAGAAGGGACAAAAATCATTCCTTAATGTATCACTTTACACACTATTTTTTCTTGCATCTTACTGTATCCTAGATTTTCTGCAACTCGTAGTTTTTCTCTCCTCATTATGAACTCCACATAAAGGCAGCTATTTCTCTGCCTTTGTGTTCTACTTCACCAGGCAAAGTGCCAGGCGTGCTGTGGACATTTAGTAAGTACAGTCCATCCTTTGTATCCGCAGTTTCTGCACCTAGAGATTCCTCAGCAAACCAAAAATATTTGAAGAACTGGAAGTTCTGTTTACTGAACATATATGCACATTTTCTCTCATTATTAGATCCTAAAAACAGTTTAACTACTTACATAACATTTATATTTTATCAAGTATTATAAGTAAACTTGGGATTAACGTACACCGAGGATAAGAAGAGGGCATATGCACATCCTCTGCCATTATTTAGAAGGGACTAGCACATCCGTGGGTTGGGGGCTCGGGACCAGTCCCTCAGACACCTTGGGACCGCTGTACTCACTGAAAGCTTGATTGCGAGTTAGTCGCTTGCCATCTCAGTTCTCGGTGCATTCCCAGGCCAGATTTCACTGGATCTTGTCTTTGCCTTCCCCTTAAAAACTCAAAGTCCTTTGCAAAGCAAACCCCTGGATACAACCCAGGGAACCAGCTCCATTTCTTTAAAAAATTTTGTGCTGCTTTAATAGGTGGGAACAGGGCAGCTGACTCCTGTCACCTGCTTTCCGGAGCGAGGCTCATGATGAGGCTTCTAGGAGCAAGCTGAGGCTGACCAGTCCCGAGACAGCCTCCAGGGCACCTGCATTGCCATGCAGGTCATGGATGCCCAAGGCAGTGGCCTCAGCCGCAATGGCTGAATCTGGGCACTTTCCAGCTGCCTTCTTGGCTCCTGTTTCAGTCTACTTTGCACTGAAGGTTTTGCAAGGATTGCCTCAGAAAACTAAAGGCCTGAGCTGTGGTAGCAGAAAGGGGACTAAAACAAATGCGTCACTGTCCTCTAGAAACCCAAGGGAAGGCCAAGGGGTGGGGAGAACAGACCCATGGAGCCAAGCAACAGACTGTGGTGGGTGCTGGCTGCAAGGACTTCGAAGGTTGTGCAGTGTGGACACTCGGAGCTCTGTCTCCACAGCCAAGCTGGCAGGGAACACGGCCGCCCAGGAGGAAGGAGAGTTGGTGGCCTTCATGCCAGAGGCACCTCTTGCATAACAACTTCATGCCACAGGCCACTCAACTCTAAGCCTCCAGGGGCAAGGATGGTTTCCAAACCTCATTCCCAGTGTAGGGATTGTGGGGAAGCGGCAAGGAGAGGGAATACTTATATGTAAAATTAATGTCCTCCCAGTAAGAATTTGTTTAGTGCCATTAATCTTTAAGGAGAAACAGCGTTAGATGTGTTTAAATGTCACAAGGTACAGGTGACTAGGATTTGGGGACACATCCGTAGTAGAGCTTCTGTTCTCCCCTAAATCTCACCATGACAGCTTCTCCTGTTTCAGTTTTATGAAGGAAGGGCCTGGTCTAGGGTAATGTGTGTGTGAGACATAACTAGGGCTTCATAACGATATTTAAAGTTGTTTTTTGTTTAGGAAATTATATGTGCTTGTAACTAACCTATAAAATGTGACTGAGATTTTATAGGAAAACTGTTTATGGGAGGGCCGGTGAAATAGCTCAGTGGACTAAAGCGCCTGCTTAGGCAAGCTTAGGTAAAGCACAGGGACTGTGGTTTGATCCCCAGCACCACATGCTGTGCCAGCCTCGCCCCCAGGGCATAGTGGCCCATGCCTGCAATCCCAGCACAGGCGAGCCTGAAAGCAGATCACCGTGAGTCCGAGCTGCCTAGTGAGACCCGCAACAACCGAGTACATATAAAAATAAACAAACAAACTAATGGCTGGGAACAGTTTTAAAATAGCAGTTGGATGGAAGCCTCAAAATAGTATATCAGTAGGGATGTGACATCCAATAAAATGGGAACCAACAAAATGTCATTGCCTCAGAAAGTGGTAAAACCAAACAGCCTAGTTTTTTGAGCCAAGGTCTGAGGATGTACTTCAGGCTGACCTGGAAATCACTGTTCAGGTCATCTTCCTGCTTCAGCCTCCCAAGTGCTGAGATTAAGTACACCTGACTCCAAACAGATGGTGAAAATAGTACTATTTGTGGTTTGAATTTTATGGCACAAAGGTTAATAGTATACAAGGCCAATTTTTTGAGGATAAAACAGGCCAGGCACTTTGGTGTCTTAAGACTACAGCTAACTAAAGAATGTGTGTTTTAGCACCTTTCACTCCTTACCCAGCTCATAACAAAAGACCTCCCAGGAGTCTGGGCATGGTGGCACATGCCTATAATCCCAGTGCTGAGGAGGCTGGAAACAGGAGGATCAGTGAGTCTGAGCTGCATAGTGAGACCCTGTACCAAATACATGGGGGGGAAAAAAACCCACAACCCTCCCAGGAATTAGAAATAAAAAAATTGAAAATCCCTGGGCAGTAATGAAAACATCTTTATTTATAGCTTACTTCAGGCCCCTTAAAATTCAGACAGCTCTACTTGGAGTTCTCGTTATCAACCACATTCTGCTTGCCTCACCAACCCGATTCTGGAAGATCAACCTCACTGCAGCACCTGCTATCACACATTCAGAAAAGGGGCCCCTTCACCAGCAACGCATACGTGGCTCAGGTGGCGGCAGGACGCGTGGGGTTAGGCATCGACGGGAAGACCTGTCAGCTAGTTCATTCTTACTATGCTTTAGCATTGACTGTTGATTGCTGCTTTAATTGCTTGGGCGCCCTTGTACTGTTACATCCATCCCCTGCCGTGGCTGTCACCCCTACATTTTTTCCCTTACTTTTGGCTGCACTGGTGATTGAATCCAGAGCCTTTGCACTGAGCTACATCTCCAGGCTTTTATTATTTTGCAGACTGGGCTTGAATTTGTGATTCCCCCTGCCACACCGAGGCTGGGATTACAGGCACGTACCACTGCGTCTCCTCCCAGCCCCTGGTCCTCGCTGTCAGGACCGAGATGGAGATGGAGAGGGCACCCAAAATGATACATCACGGCCTATTTCAAAGCCTTATCTTCATGGGAGTCTGATTTTGCCTTGCCCTGCTGATAAAAATGGACACATGGACACACACCAGTGTTGCTACTTTAAGAATGTACTTTATACAAAATAACCAGTTCATATGGAAATAAATCTACAGACCTCCAAGATTTAAAAAGCTTTTTAAAAAGTTCTTTTAACAAATTATCCAATACACAATATTGAACTATTGAGGTAAGTGTCGCTCTGTGATACAGGGATATAGCAGACCACCACAAAATATACATAATATAAAAATAAATAGCATTGCCCTTTCCAGTATGGCCAGGAAGGTTCCTAGGGGTCTGGCTCTTGCAGCAGGAGCTGACTGTCCAGTGCTGAGTGCCACAGGCTGCTGGACCTGGGGGCTCCTAGGAGCAGCAGCAATGCGGGTGAGGTACCTGGTCTCTGCTGGGAAAGAAGGCGCCACATTGCCTATCCATGGGCACCAGCACTTCAATAACTTAATGGCCATACCTCTGCTTCTACCCACCCAACCCTCTCAAAAACACATGTAGCACAATCAGCTGGTTATTGGGTCAGAATGAGGGGAAGAAACTTGGTAAAAAGCCTGATTCCAGAAGACAGCCTCATGTGTGCGGCAATCTGGCACAAAGCAGGATCAACACCCAGCTGGAGCAAAGCTTGTTACAGGTTATCTGAGCTGAGACACAGTGAAGTTCACCCCACTCTTTTACGCTTTTTTTTTTTGGTACCGGGGATTGAACTCAGGACCTTGCACTTGCCAGGCAGGCACTTAAGTCGCTGAGCCATCTCCCCAGCACCCATTCTACTTTCCGAGGGCACAGTCCAAGGCTCGGGTTAAGGCTGCACAGTGGAGCGGGGCCAGTGTCTTCTCATCTCGTCGACTCCACCACATCTGTGGCTCCTGCCAGCAAACAACTGCCCCCACGCTCACCTCACTGCAACTGTCCAGAAGAGCCATGTGCGGAGACAGGACCTCCCAGACGCCCCCGGACTGAACGCTCATGCCTGCTGAAACACAGGACTGACTTCCCTGATGCAGGCCCAAGAAAAATCTGGCCAG
This sequence comes from Tympanoctomys barrerae, assembly GCA_002564285.1. NCBI lineage: Eukaryota > Metazoa > Chordata > Mammalia > Rodentia > Octodontidae > Tympanoctomys > Tympanoctomys barrerae. The sequence goes on from NDGN011438686.1 coordinate 7,938, forward strand.
GGCTGAAATGACCGACAAACCCAAAAGGGAAAGAATGCTAGAAAACTCCTTATTTCTTCGTTTTCACAAACCAAACTTACCAGGATTCTGATGCTACAGAATTGTTTTTAAGAGTCTCGAATAGACTTTCCTATGTAACTTCAAATTAGCTTTTAAGAACAGTATTATAAACTTGAACTTCCATTAAAAAAGGGAAGGGAAAATGCTCAAGCACATGGCATCACCAAAAGAATGAACAATTCAAGTTTAAGGCTGTGGCAGTATTTTGTTTTGTCATTTTGAGACAAGGTCTTGCTATGTGGCCCAGGCTGGCCTCAAGCTGAGTTAGCCTGTGTCAGCCTCTCAAGTGCTGGGATTACCTCACCCGGCTATGACAGCAATATTGGGATTTTTTTTTTTTATGTGTTTAGGACAGCATTCAGCATACCCTGTGGTTAATAGCAGGAATTATGTAAACAATAATCTCAGGACACACAAATGCCATGGAATAACGCCACCAAGTGGTTAGTCCTGAGAAGTACTTTCAAGAGGAGGGGTAGAGTGAATGGACATTTGATGCCACACTTTGCCATGTGTGGGGCGCACTTCTCAGGACTCAGGAGGTTGAGGCCCAAGAGTTCAAGGCCAGTCTGAACCACATTGCATGACCCTGTCTCAAAAACACCAAAAACAAAACCTAAGCCTTGCTGGAACAGAGACTACAGGAGTTAAGGTCTTCTAGGCATGCATCAGAAGGCGAGCATGAGGACCCGTCTGAGCGCGGCGAGAGCCAAGTGGGAGCCTAAGTACTGCTGCTGCGCACACAGGCCCGACAGACCCAGCCTGCTAGGACACAGGAAAAGCTTTCACTTCAGCTGCCTTTTTCTCTGAGACAGGGACTTGTTTTGTAACTCAGGCTGGCCTTGAATTCAGTTATCCTCTTGCCTCAGCCTCTGGGATCACAGCCATATGCCACTACACCTGACTCAATTTTCTAACAGGTGGAACTGGAGCTTTTCTAACCCTCACAACCAGTAATGGGCACTGAAGCAGGGGTCCCTGCACCGAGCTATCGCTCTGATCCTTGACAGTCACCCACCCAGGTTGGACTCATTTGATCTTTGTGCCTCAACCTCCCAGAATGCTGGGATTACAGACATGTCACTACACATAGGTGAATCTTATTTTGTCCTTATGTAATCTCGTTTGTCTACTAACATTAACTTTCCCAATAGCTTCTGCTAATTATTATGTTTCTGGTGGAGAACCCCTGGCCTTGTACTACTTGGGCAGGGCTCTGCTCCCCAGCTCTATTTTTTTAGTAGACAGACTTCAGAAGGGAAATAAAACCAGGTATCCTCCAAAAGGCTCTTTTTATTCTAAATTTTTTATTCTTCTTAGGCCTTGAAGAAATAGTTTCTAACTTAACAAATTTAATCAAGTTAGGTCATAAATGTGTATCAACCAGGAGTGGGGTAGTTCTAGTTACCCATAGGTCTCAGCTCTGCCCTGCTGGGGAATCACTGACAGGCAGCACACTTGACAAGGTGACAGATCTACAAGATTTTAAGGTCTGTCTAGCGTGAGAGCAAAGCTTGTAAGGATGCCCTTGCTATTTTCTAACTACTTATCACATAATATCATTTCCCCATGGAAAAGATAGCAAATGCACTTGCACCTGCTTTAAGACATTGCATGTGCTTAAGACACTTGGAAAAAGAAGTGCTAGAGGAAGAAAGGTGAGAACAGAAGATCCTGCATAGGGGCAGTGAGGGGATGAGGGATCCCAGCAGCTCAGGTCCTGCTCCTGGGCTCTGGCAGCTGCTGGCAGCTCTTTGCAGATCTGTACCTCACAGACCAATGAAAGCTGGGCCCGCACCAGACAGATGAAGCACCAGGCCCTGTAATGGATGATCAAAGTCCCACCCAGAGGCAAAAGGCTGACCATTTGCTATTGCTTTTGTTCACAGTGTTGTAACACAGTAGTTCAGCTTTCTATTGCTTGTTTAGTAATCTCTCATCAACCTGAACCCAGAAGGGAGGTTGAGGATGAAGTTTACTGGGTGTCTCCTCTGCGTTGTTCACAGCATTTCTGAAGCAACAGGTGACAGAGGAGTGGAGGGGGGAGGAAGTGAGCCTCTGCAGTGAGCACGTGGCAACCTCTCCAGCTTGGCAACCTAGGATGGAGAGGCCCTGCATCAATGCCGGCCCCACCAAGCAGTCAAGGCTTCTTCCTTGGTGGCAGCAGAATGCTCCTTGCTCTGAACTCAACCACCACCTACCAAGCCTAAGCAACCCACACCAGCTGTTTTCTTTCTTTCTCATTTTTTCCACCAACACAAACGGAAGTGGTCATGTTCTGACCAAGAATGCTCATGAGCCTGAGGGCAGAGCAGATCCGCCCACAAATCTTGTGACCTTTGTTCACTCTTCTAAACCATACTGTGCCAGTGCTAGTCTAACAATATTTAGGATCAATGAAAACTCAGCCTGACAACTCCAGCTATTTGGAAACACACCAAATTTGAACTGCAAGCCTGAGAAAAATTCATACTTTTGTGTGTTATACTTCAAAGATACCCATTTTTAAATCTGTGCCCAACTTGACACTGCTTGAGTTCTAAGCAACACCTTCAGGACAACAAGCATTCACTACCTAGCATGAACTGCCCTTCAAGTGCAGGGGAGGCCGTGGGTTCCCCCTCCCCAACCTGCGTGCTGCAATCTGTCTGTCTTCCCTCTGATCACACAGGCTTAGCAGACTGACGAGAGGGTAACAGAAACGCAGGTGAAGGGTGCTGCTGAACCCTCAATTAAATTTTTAAGAATCTAAAACATTTTATGAAAACGTTTCTAATATCACAAAAAGCATGTTTAACAATATGCTATTCTTCAGAAAGACCTGCAACTGGACGATGTTCTTAGTTTTTCTCTGTGGCATATTCAAAAGTTTAATCGTGGGCCCAAACTTTGGTGACCTATCAAACAGAATGGTAAACAGAGGGAATCCAGTGTAATTCACTTCTAAAACAGTAATAAAGTAATTTAATACTGGAAAAGTGTTTCCTATGACTGATACGACAAATGATGTCCAAGAATCTGTCCTTGACAGCTATTTTAAATCACCATGACTGATTTTACTATGATTCACGTAAACTGAATAACAACTATAGATACTGAAATATCCCTAAATTCAAACCGTGAATCTATAAAATACATTTTCCCTATTCAAACCTGTGCAATTCCTTTATTGAGACTAACATATACAAACCTGAGTAGTCACTTTCACAAAATGTGATTCGTGCCAGAAAGCTTTGTGTGATGCTTTCTAGATCACAGTCCTAACAGGACTGTGAAGAGGACGATTTTATCTTGTAATGAGTGAAACACTCTAGTGATCCCAATTCCTGATGATTCGCAGGTATCTGGTGAGGCTGGTGATAAAATCAGGAAGGGATGCTGCTTTCCCAAGTCTGGGACTTGGGTCACCAGAGTGAGAACAGCCTGTCTTCTGGGGTGAAGCTCCAGTGGGCCACATGAGTGTTCTCTGCCTCAAGCTGACCGCTAGAATGGGAGGGTGACAAGTCAGCTGTGCTCTGAGGCCACCTGGAAGTCCTTTGGCTGTTAAAGGCTGGCCAATGGCAACAGAGACAGCAGTAGAGGATAAGATGAGCCTTTCTACCCTCTTGTCCAGCTCCCCAAAGCGTTCAGTGTGACGTGATTGTAAACAGAGACCACTCCAGTGCTGTGTGCCCACCACAGTTGGGACTCCCATTTCTTCCATATCCCCTCCCACCCTCCCCACTTTATGTACAATACATTCACCACCAACAAAAATTATTTTAAAAGGCAACATGAAAATTCTGTAAACTGGACCCAGCTCCAAAAACATTAATACTACAAGTAGTCCCTTCCCCAAAGATATACCTGAGATTAGCTGCTCATGAAAGGTTAAAAGCACCACTCCATTCCCACTAGCCCCCGCCCTCCCCCAGCACAATGTGATTTCCCTGAACAAGTCCCAAAATTTGGAGAAGTCAGCGTGGACTCCAAGTCCATTTGTTCTTCCTGATGGTGTCAGCCAGTGCAAGTGGCCTGCTGGCATGGGACAGCTGTAAGTCATTGGTGGAGTGTGCTTCTAAGGCCAGAGAGTGGCTCCAGTTCCTGGTGGCATGGTGTGATTCATGTGAAGGTGTAGAGCAGGGTGACAGGAGTGGAGTTGGGAAAGGTCATCCCAAATCCTCCATGTGCTGTTTTCTTCATATGCAGCTTTTCCATTCCCTTGGGGGCTATTTCCTCCTTGAACTAGCTCTGAGGAAAACAGAATAAATTTTATTAATTTTTTTGGCAGAACCAGGGATTGAACTCAGGCCCTTGCACTTGCCAGGGAAGCACTTATTC
>NDGN011438725.1:0-12624 GCA_002564285.1 Tympanoctomys barrerae
ACTGTCCTATCTATTTGGTTTGAAACTGTCCCATTGCTATTTGTTTCTCAATAAAATTATGGGAAAAAAATTTTGCAGTGGGAACTGTGGAAAGATATAAAATTTGAGCATCTATTAAGAATCTTGGGGGTATGGGGATATAGCCCAGTGGAACAAGTGCCTGCTGGGAAGCACAAGGTCCTGAGTTCAATTCCACGTACCAAAAGAAAAGAAAAATAATTATTCAGTGTTCGTACCTATACTAAAACCCCCACAAAAACCAGAAGAGAGTGAATGGGTGAGGAAAAAATACACATTGAAATCAGCAATAGATCATTAATAACTGTGTCTTCTTTATCTTTTGTAGATTTATTTAAGGAAAGTATAATATTAATAACGAGAGGGGAGAAAAGATGAACATACAGAGCAATTTTTCTCCTCTTTCTGAGATGCCCTAGTCCTTCCGATCTTTCCAGAACCAGCTCTTCTTGCAAACCTTCGCTAATCTCTAGTAAGAGTTAACCTCTGTCCTTCATGCATTCTTCAAAACCTAGACTAAGGGATAGCAAGAGAGGACTTGACTTACGTACACAATTTATAAGGATAGCAAGATACTTCAGAGATGTGTTTTTATTGGTACACTATGGCATGTGAGCCAATCTCTTCCATTTGCTAATAATTTTAAATCATATTTTCCTCTTTTCTCTGATAGTGCTAAAATCTTGCGTTTATAAGTAATTTTTACATAATGCTTTGCTTTTATCTCTGTTATAACACTGAAATACTTCTTTTTGTAAACGTCCTCCCTCAGGTAAGTGCTGCTTATTTTTCAGTTCTTCACGTGCCCACTACTGCTTTTTATTAATTCAGTTTTATTTTATTTTGAAGAGTAAAAACAGAAGCAAAAATGAATAGACAAAAGGACAGTAACAGGGTAACAAAACAATACCTATGTTACAGATTTTCAAAACAGGAATGGCTAATTAACAATCGTTGTTGTATTATCTATTTTTATTGTCAAATCTGTTGCTCAGATTAACAGATACAGTTTTGCAAGAATGGAAAAATAATTGAATACTAATGTTTGCTTTCAATGAATTTTAATCTTTTGTCCTTGTTTTTTAAATTTTAGAGTATAATAATTGATAAGACATTAGAAATGGTACACATTTAGAAGACCAAGATGAGAGGTATTCAACCATGGGTCTTTTATCACACATTGCTGTCCCCAGTGCAGTTGCTCAGATCGCAGACAACATACAGAGTTAGTCAAGGTGAAAATTCTAAACATTAACTGCTGTCTTCAAAAAACTTATGGAAAGTATTAGTACAATCACCTCAGCCATCCTGTGTATATACTTGAGTGTTTCCCCCTCTTCCTTTCTTCCTATCTTTTCTCCTTTCTCTCATCTTCATTGTTTAATCCTTTAATTCAGTTTTTTTTTTCTGTTTTACTATATCTCTATACCTTTGAGGTTTTATTTATTCTTTTAGGTTCTTACACTATTCATTTTTTCAGGTTTCATTTATTCTTTTAGGTTCTTATGATATTTACACATGTGGGTCTGATTTATTTCACTTATAAGTATTGCCTCTGGTTGCATCCATTTACCTATAAAGGCTTCGAGTTTGTCTTTCTTTAGAGCTGAGTAATACTCCATTGCATAAAAACACCACATCTTTTTCATCCGTTCCTCAGGTGATGAACATTTTATTTGTTTCCAAGATTTGGCTCTGACTAATTGTGCTGCTATAAACATGTGTGCACATATATCACTATGGTATGATGCTTTCAGTTCTTTTGGGAAAATACCTATATGGGGAATAGTTTGATTGAATGAGACTTCTAGTCCTAGTTTTTTGAGGAGTCTCCACACTGATTTCCATAATGGTTGCACCAGTGCAATCCCACTCCCACCAGCAGTGGAGAAGGGTTCCTTTCCCCCCCACAACCTCCCCAGCATGTTATTAGCTGATTTCCTGATGATAATCGCTCTTTCTGGGGTGAGATGGTATCTCAATGTTGTTTTAATTTGCATTTCTCCAATGGCCAGTGATGTGAAGCACTTTATCATGTTTTATTTGCCACTTGTATGTCTTCCTCTGAGAAGTGTGGGTTCATCTCAGATGCCCATTTGTGGATTGGGTCTTTAAATTTTGGGGGCTGAATCCCTCTACTGTTCGTAAGCATGAAAATCTCCTTATACATAATGAATTGACTAAAGGATTTTCACAAAAATCTATTGTACCAAAACATGTCTCAGCAATTGTGAGATTTCATTGTTAAATTCAACTGTAGCAAAGGAGTAATAGAGAATGAATACTTTAAAATGCAGATAATTTATTATGAGAAAATCATCCGAATTTTCCTTGACTAAAGCCTGCCCAAGGCTTTACGCATAGGAATTTAATACCAAAACTTTGTTCTATGCCTGTGAACTGCTTTAACCCTCACCTTAATCCTGCAAGGCTGGTGTTGTTGTCCGTATTTACGGTGCAGAGTGAGGAGTGTCTTGCCCAAGGAGTTAACAGGCAACAAGAGGAACAGCAGGGGATTGAGTTCTGATTTTCTTGCCACAACCAGGGGTCCTTGTGTTACCCCAAAAGTGGGGTTAGAGTTGACTGGGAATCAACAATTTATGTAGCAAGTACCACAGCACAAATTATGTTTATAAAACAATGTAGGCACACCTCAGCCACAGTACGTTACCAAGCATTCTCATCATGATTAAAATGAAAATGTTCTCTCATGTGAAATTGGTCAACACAAGGATTTTAAAAAAAAAAATCTTTTTATTTATTTGGTACAGAGTGTCTTTACACGGTCTGGATGTGTAGTGATCCTCCTGTCTCAGCCTCCCCAACGTTGGGATCACAGGTGTACACCACCACGTTCTGTTTCAGGGGACTACACGGTGAGCCAGGGGTTCTGGGGCTGGCCCCGGAAGAGGTACCAGGGATCAACGCCCCCCCCCGCGCTTGCCAGGCAGGTGCTTAGACAGCTAAGCTATCTCCCCAACCCCAGCGCTAGGGTTTCAATCAGTCATTTCATAGTATTGTTTGGGAGGCGGCACCAGCCCCCACGCGGTGAACCCTACTCGTTCTCAGTTCTTGTTTACTAGGAATGTCAGCCTTCTCTGTGGAAAGCATGAGCAGCACTGGTCTCCTCCTCTGTAAAATGCTTGGAAAGGTCTTTGAACTTCTCAGCACAAAAGAGCTCAGCGTGAAATACAGTACCCAAGAGCTGACTACGTTTCATACATTTCTTTTTCAGATTTTAGGGGGAAAATGTACATTTTAAAATTCTGTACGATGAATACATAAGAGCCTGTATCTGTTTCACTTGTAATCGTCATCAGCTCGTCATACACAGATAACCAAAACCCAAATGTCCATTATTTGCCCATCTGATTCATTATGAAAATTATGGATTGACTGTTGCCCCAATAATTTTTTTTTTTACACTCAATTTTTTCCCCCTAAGCTGATAACTGAGTCCCAAATAATTCCTTCTCAGGACCAATCCTCAAAGAAACTCCAAGGCGTGCACCGGGAGCGCGGCCAGCAGCCGCTCGCGGGACCACCGAGCGCCCCCCGCGGCAGGCGGCTCCCAGCCAGCATGGCGCGCGCATCCCCGCTCACCGCGCCCACCTGCGCGGCACCGGATGATCCGGGTCCTAGGCGCGACCCTCGCGCCTGCTGGTGGGCCCTGGCCACGCCCCCTCCGCGGCCCCCCCCCCATCTCCCGTGCCGCTCAGGTTCTCGCGAGATCGGGCTGGGAGCGCTCGGGGCCTTTTCAAACCGGGATCCGTTACCGCTCCAGGCCGCCGTCGCCATTGTCGCGCGCGGAGCCCTCAGAGAGCGCGGTGGCGCGATGGCAGACGCCGACAAACCCGCGGCGGCCGGTGACGACAGCCCGCGTCCGCAGCCTGCCGAGTCCCGCGTCCCGGAGCCTGAGAAGCAGCCGCCGCGGAGCAGCTCCAACGGCGTGACAATGTATGGTGTCTCCTCGGGGGCCGGGCCGGGCCGGGGTGGGGCGGGGAAGCAGGTGCAGCCCTTCCGGGCGTCCCCGCGGGCCGTGCGAGCTGGGCCGGGCCGGGGCACGGTCCCCCCTCGGCGTTCACCTCCCTGGCGGCAGGGAGCTGTCCCTAGGCCGCGGCTCCGGCGTCGCTAGGGGGTATCCAGGGATGACGTCATCGCCCGCCCCGCCTCCCCCACCCCCGCCTGGGCCTGCCCCGCGCCCTGGGGTGCTGCTGGCCGTTGCTCCCACGGGTGCCTTTTCATATCCGAAGCGACCCTCACCGAGAAGTGTGGTCTTGTCCCCTAGGCCGCCGCATTGTGTTTCCCTGGAGCCCACTACAGGTGCACCCTCTGAAAGGGGAAATGAGCGTTCCCCTCCCCCGAAGTGGTGTCAGCCGCGCTGGCTAGTAAAAAAAGAACTCAGTGCTTGCTGGCCTACATGTTGATAACATGGTAAAAAAAGATCTTCAAAATTTGTGTATTGCGGGGCGTGGGATGAACCCAGGGCCTTATACATGCTAGCCAGGTGTTGGGTCAAAGAGCAATAGCTGCAGCCCCGTAAAGTACTTTTTTTTTTTTTTTTTAACAAGTAAAGAAAACTTGCTTCTTCACTATTGCATTTGTCACGAGTGCCTATAAAAATGTTAATTGACTCAAATCCCCATTAGTTTGATTTGTAAAGAAACGTCCTAGGAACATGTTCTGCACACCACTAGTCCTGTGGGACGGTAGGAAGTTAAGCATGTTTTCATATGACCAACTTCTTCACTCTGAAGTTGGGTTCAAATTTAGTGAAAACAGCCTCTTCCTTCATTTCTAACTCGGTGCATTGCAGGAAACATGTTTATAATGGAATTGGAAAGGCAAATATCTCATTTTCTTTTGTGTGGAAAGTTTCTAATGTTAGGTACCACCTGGACCAGTCTGGGTGAGGGTTGATTTTTAGACTAACACTCCCTGTTTGGTGGGGCAGTCTGGTCTTTAAGCAGATTCTAGTAGGTATCATCGCCTGGGCCACAGTGGGCTGTTCACACCGCTGAAAGCTCTCAACCATCCAGGCAGGGTGCAGGTGGCAGCTACAAGGATGGGAAGGTCTGCACGGAAAGTGTGTATGCCTCTCAGTAATTGACAGATCAGTAGAGGAGGCGCTTTCTGTCATACCTACCAAGATGTGGGCCTTCAGAGATTTGCCGTTAAAATAAAAATGAAAAACCGTGGAATGATAAAGTTAAAAATAGTCTGGTCCTCCATATCTTTCTGCATCCATGAATTTTGCACCTATCCATTGAACCAACTGTGAATAGAAAATATTCTCCTGCCACCCGTAAAATTATGTTTGTGTTAAACATGTACAAATTTTTCTTGTCATCGTTCCCCAAGCAGTACAGTCTAACACTCTACATAGCATTTACGTTGTTATCAGATATTACAAGTCACCTAGTGATTTTATGTGCCATTTTACGCAAGGGACCTAGTGTGTCTTTTTGATCTGTGGAAGTGAAATGAGGCCCTATGGATAATGGGGAGGACTGCATGGGTGGTTAATTCCTATTTAAATGTGGGTTTGACACCCCTCTTCTGAAAAAAGTCCAGCCTTGATTGCAGAGAGAAGCTCTATTACACTTGAGTGAGATGAGTGTACTGTAGGCACACGTGAAGCTGCTGCCTGAGTGTGAGATCTGAGAGTCTCTGTCCCCTGTGAGTCTCCTCACAGGACAGGGAAAGAAAGGAGAGATGCGGGAAAGGAAATCTGTTCTAGTTAGGAAGAGAAATATATATGTAAGGTAAATACATTAAGAAATATTAGGAGTAAGGGTAAATTCTTTCCATATTGCTTGTAATTCACTTCTCCATTTTTTCCCAGTTGAGTAGAGGCCAAGTTCACTTCCAGGGGTTTCTTGTACTGTCTATTCTGTGAGCATATAGGATGCCCAGCATGGGACCCTCACAGGGAGCAACTCAAGACCCAAGCCTTGTCTGATCCTGTGAACAGCAGGAATGGCTTAATGAGACCAGCACAGAAGCCTGGGTTTGCTTACCATGTATCTTTGATGATAAAAATTCATTTTGTTGACCATGAAAAAGCGCAGATGTTGCTTTATAATACAGACTGTCTCTCAGTGAACAGGGAGCCACTTGTCGGCAGGGTCACATGACTTGTGCTAAGGTTAATTCATAGGGCAACTGTCTCTGTCCTCAGTGATAGTCCGAGGGCAGAGACAGCCACCCTGTATGTCTTACCTAATTTTTGTTCCTGAAGGTGTCATTCAAAAAGTGCTAGTAAATATTTGTTGAAGAAATGTAGAAATTCACATTTAGTTGCCATATTCACATTTTTGGTCAAGAAATTAAAGATAGGTTTCCCTAGATGTGTTCTTTTTCCTTATGCCAAATGGTGGAATAGTCTCCTTTAAAGTGAATTGGGTGGAAAGGAGCTGTGTTGTAACTCTTCCTTACTCGTGTGTGATTAAGTGAAACCTCAGAGTACATGGAGACTGGATGACACTAGCATGCTTATATAAAATATTAAGCCTTGGGGTAAAGTGTAAAGTTTACTGGTGGGATAGCAGTTTTAACTATAATATCAGTAAAGACTGGAACTGATTACTTTTTCCCCAGCTTTATTGCAAAATAATAAAAATTTATATTTAAGGTGTAAAGTGTGATGTTTAAATGTACAGTGACTATATGGTAAAATAATTACCGCAGTCAAGCCAATTAGCATACCTATTACTTTATATAATTAGCCTGTGTGTGTGTGTGTGTGTGTGTGTGTGTGTGTGTTGAGAATACTTAAGATCTGGTCTAGTGGTATCGAGCTTACAGTGGGCTGTTAATGTCACTGAAAGCTCTAAAAGGTTCACCATTGCTGGTTTAATGTCTTTGTGGATTTCAAGTGTACATTGTGTGTAACTATAGTTTCTATACTACCCAGAAGGTCTTTAGAACTTTTTTAAAAATGTATTTGATATAGAGTCTCACTATGCAGCCCGGACTCATAGTGATCCTCTTGTTCTCAGCCTCTGCAGAGCTGGGATTACAGCTGTGCGCCACCATGCCCAGATTCTTTTGTTGTCTCTGCACCCCCGGTGTTGGGGCCGGCAAAACATGCGGTACTAGGGATGAAGCCGTGATCCCTGCGCTTGTGTAAGCAGGTGCTTAGTTCCCTGAGCTATCTCATCGGCGGGCCTAGGTCTCTAGAACTTGAAGCTGAAAGTTTGTACCATTAGACCAACATCTTGCCTCTTTCCCATGTCCTGTGACCTCTGGTAACCATGCTACTCTCTGCTTCCTTGATTGAAATTGAGTTTTTCATGCTCCATGTCTTAAGTGATATCACAGAATACTTATCTACGTCTGACTTATTTTATTTAGCATAATGTCCTGCAGATTGAGGTTCTGCAAGTGGCCAGAGTTCTTTCTTTTTTAAGACTACTACTCCATTGTGTGAGCGTGTGCTTGCCCTACATTTTCTTTAGTCGTTGATGCATAGGGGCCACTTAGGTTATTGATATATGTTGGGTGCAGTGAACACAGGAGGGCAGATACTTCTGGATGAACACTCAGAAGTGGGATTGCTATATGTGTTAATTGGGAGAATTGTCTTAAAGATTTGTTGCTCATAGTTTGAAGGATAACCAACTCATGATCCATTGGCTCCATTGCTTTTTTTTTTTCTTTTTCTTTTATTTATTTATTTATTTATTTATTTTGTATTTTTAGGGAAGAGTCTACAGGTTGTTCAGGGTCTCACTACTAGATCGGACTTGTAGTGATCCACCTGTTTATAGCCTCCCAGAAACTGGGATTACAGGCACATGCCACCATGCCCAGTCTCAATGCACCCCTGAGTTGGCACGGAGGCCTGGGGATATAATCCCTGGCCCCTGAGCCTGCTTGCAGGCACTTTAATCTGCTTAGCTATTTGGCCGGCCCTCTCCATTGCTTTTGATATGAGGTAGGGTTGTATTTTACAGCAGCTGGCATATATAAAATTGGAGGCTGCTTGCCTCCTGGTGTGGCCAGCATGCACAGAGAAGAAAGGGTTGCAGAGAAAGAGGAAGGAGGCCTGGGACCAGATAGCCCTTTGAGGGCACACCCCAGTGACCTCCGCCCTCCAGGTAGCTCATGCAATGACCACTATCTCCCGACAGTCCTATCATCTGCTGAATTCATTGGTGAGCTCAGAGCCCTTCTAGCCCAGTCCCTTCCCTGAAGCCCCAACTCTCAACATTGCTGCAGTGGACATCAAGCCTCCAACATAGGAGACTTTGGGGGATACATTTAAAACCCTAACACTGGGTCATATGATGGTACTATTATCTAATTTTTTGAGAAATCTCTATACTGCTTTTCTTTAATGAATATATACTACATATTCCTACCGATAGTCTATAGGAGTTCTCTTTTCTTCATATCCTTACCAGCACTTTCCATTTTCTGATGTTTTGTTAATAGCCATCCTAACAGTGTGATATGAGATGTCACTGTAGTTTTAAATTGAACCTCCTGATCTTCAGTGATGTCAAAAATCTTTTCATATACCTTTTGGCCATTTTTATGTGTACTTTTGGAAAATATCAATTTAGATCCTTTTCCAATCTTTTAAATTCACTTATAAGTGTTTCTTTAAGGCTTTTGATTTTTTTTTGCAGTTGAGTTATGTGTTTGTTGTGACTTTGATATGTGTCTCGTGGTCAAAGGTAGGACTTTTTGGGTGACTGGATCATGTGGTTGCTGAACCCATCCATGGAACCACTGGTGAACTCATAGCTACATGTGCTTTTTAGGGTGTGGGGCCTTCGTGGGAGAGATGTGTCACTGGGGTGTGCCTTTTAGTTTGTGTGTGTGGGTCCTCCTTCCTTCTCATTGCTTTCTAGCTGCTAGGAGGGGAACAGTTTTCCTCCCTGCTGCTCATGTTTTGCAGTTGCCTGACCGCGGACTGAATCCTCCCAGACTGTGAGCCCAGTTGAGTCTCTCTTTCCTTAAATTGAGGATTTCAGGTTTTTTTTTTTTTTTCCAGGAATGGGAAAGCTAATAACAGCATTTCTTATCCTGATGTATGGTTTGCAAATATTGCCTCCCATTCTGTAGATTACTTTTTCATTTTGCTGTCTCCTTTGCTGTGGAGAAACTTACGGTTTGATGTGCAGTAGTCTCCCACTTGCTTTTTTTTTTTTTTTCCTTTTGGTGTCATATCTAAAAAATTGTTAGAGGGATTTGTTCTAATAGTGTTTGTAAATAGGACATAATGCCTGCATCTTGTACAGCAAATAACCACTAGGAAGAGAATATGAAATGTGTTAATTATTGAAACTGTTCTACCAATTTGATTTGAAACTGTCACATTGCTGTTTTTTAATAAAATTATGGAGAAAAAAATTGTTGTCAAGATTAATGTCTGGAAGCAGTCTCTTCTGCTTTCCTCTAGGAGTTATATGTTTTAGGTATTGTGCTTAAGCATTCATTTTCAATTGATTTTTGTATGTGTTGTAAGGATCTAGTTTTTTGTTTGTTTTTGCATAAGGATGTTGAGTTTTTCCAACAGTATTTATTGAAGAAATTGAAGAAACTGCTTTTATCATTGTATATTTGACACTTTTGTTAAAGAATATTGACTGTGAATGCTGGAATGTATTTTCAAGGTTTCTGCTCTGTTCTATTGATTTTCATCTCTTTTTATACCAATACCATATTGTTTTGATTAGGGCTTTGTAATGTTATTTGGAAAGAAGAGATCTGATGCCTGTGGCTTTGCTCTTGTTCAAGCTGCTTTGGTGATTTGGAGAGTCATTTGTAGTTCCATACAGATTTTAGGAATTTTTTCTCACTTTTGGTAAAAAAAATGCCATTGGAATTTTGGTAGGGATTATATTGAATTGATAGGTCATTTGAGTAGTGTGGGCATTCATAAAACATTGTTTTGTTTGCCATGAACACAGAATATTGATTTATCATATCATCAGTTTCTTTCATTATTTTATAGTTTTAAATGTCTTTCACACCCTTGGTTAAGTTTATTCAAAGGTATTTTTTGTTTTCAGTGTTCTTATAAATGGAATTGTGCTTTTGATTCCCCTTTCAGTAGTTGATTGTTAATGCATAGAGCTATAAATGGTTTTTGTATGTTGATTTATTTAACTTAACTGAATTCATTTATGAGTTTTAATAGTTTTTGGTGGACTTTAAAGAGGTTTTGTACAAAAAGATCTCATCTGCTAGCAGGTCATTTTACATATTCCTTTTCAATTTCCATGTTTCTTATGTCTTTTTCTTGTCTGTTTGCTCTGGTCAGGGCTTTCCATACTATATTGAGTTCAGCTGCTGAGAGTAGGCATCCTCCCCTTGCTGCTGATCTTAGAGGAAAACTTAGGAAGTTTTCACTGGTGAAGAAGAAATTAGATGTGAGCCTGCATTGTGTGACCTTCATTATGTTGAGGTGTCTTCATTCTATACTTTATTGAGAACTTTTATCATTAAGGGTTGGATTTTGTTAAAATTTTCCTGCATTTGTTGAGAAGATTGTTTTATTTTTTATGCTTCATTATGTTAATATCATATGTCACATTTATCGATATGCATTTATAGGTCTGTCCTTGTCCCAGTGATAAGTCTAATTACTTGTGCACAGTCCTTTTAATGTGCTTGTGAATTCAGGATGGCAATATGTTGTTAAGGATTTCTACATCTTCATAGGGGACGTTGGCCTGCAGTTCTCTTTTCTTACAGTGTCTTTGGCTGCCTGAGGCATTAGATTAATATTGACTTGGTAGAATGATTTGAAAGCATTCTCTCTTAGTTTTCTGGAGGAAGAGTTGAGTAATGATTGGTATTAATATTTAAATGTATGGTAGACTTTATCAGTGAGAACACAAAGTTCTGGGCATTTCACTGGGGGACTCCTTTTTTTCCCCCCAGTTTTGGAGATTGAACACAGTTTTGCACTGAACTACATACTCGTTTATTTATTTATTTTTCTGTATTTAGTACAGGGTCTACAGGGTCTCACTATGTAGATCAGACTTGTACATTGGACTCATAGTGATTCTCCTGCTTTCAGCCTCCTAATAGCTGGGATTGTAGGCCTGTGCCACTATGCCCAGTCTCAGTTGCTCCCTCAGTGCACCCTGTGGGTAGGGCTGGCATGGCATGGCATGCTAGGGATTGAACCCTGGCCACTGGTCTCTGCCTAAGCAGGTGATTTAATTTGCTGAACTATCAGACTGTTCCTTGTTTTTTTATTTATTGTTTTAAGATAAGCTCTCACTGAGTCTTTAAGTTTCCCAGACATGGCTTGAACTTAAGTTCTGTCTGCTTCAGCCTCCCAGTTTGCTAGGAGTTTTCAGGCTTGTATCACTGTGCATGACTTTTGGGAGATTTTCTTTTTTTTTTTTTTTCCAGATGAAATACTTTATTTCCATGTAACATGCCTAAATACCTCTCAAACATGCCAACAATGCAATTAAGACAGTTATGAAGTCATTATAAACTACTCCAAGCCCCAAAGGTCTTCTGCTTCACTGATTGGCTCTGAGCTGAGGTGCTGTTAGCAGGCGGGGCCTGATCGCTGGAGTCAGCTCCTGAGACTGTAGCCTGGAAGTGGCTCTTTCCTTCCAGCCTCTTCCCTTCACTGTCTGGTTTCTAGCTCCCACAGTGTGAGCAGCTTTCTCCCTCCCAGCCCCTTCCTGCATGCTGTTCCTGCCCTAGGAACCAACTGACCCTGAGTGGAAAGTATAAAACAAAATAAATCTGGCCTCTTTTTTTTATTTAACTCATTAACTTTATTGAAAATCAATAATAATTATATAGCAAATTAAAAATTGTAGACAAATATTGAAATGTGAAAGATACAAGATGTAGACAGACTGAATTTTAGAAAAATATTTCTGAAATGAATATATAACATGAATAATAGATTGCACATTGTAAAAAATTATTTACAAATTTAAATGAATATAACAATAGAAATTGTCTAAAATGAACATGCAGAAGAGTTTACAGATCAGTCATATAGCAGTTCACTCTGTGCCAAAATCAAGAAACTTATATTCATATAATTAGAATTCTAAAAGTAGAAGGGGATAGGCAGTAAATATTTAAGGATTTAAAATTTTTGAATTTAATTAAAATTATAGCACCACATTTCCAAGGAAAATGAACCTTTTGCACAAGAAATATGAATAAAAGCATACCAAGATACACAAAAATAAAATTGTCCAAAACTAATTGTAAAGAAAAAAATTAAAGCATATACATAGAATAAAACATTAGCTATGAAAGAACAAAATTAAATAGCATCTTATTCCACATTTAAAAAAAAAGAACAAGTGGGTAAGAAACTAGACATTTATTCAAAAGACTGAAGAAAAAAGATCTGTCTTCATTAAATTTTATACTTTGTAAACATAACTTTGAAAATTAAAAGTAAATTCTTTCCAGTTATATAAACTCAAAATATTCTAATATCTCCAGATGTAACATATAGAAAATAACGGACCGTAATCCAGAAGTCAAGAGAAGTTGCTGGAAGGTCCTGGATAAAGAATAAAGAGCCCTCAAAATGGTAGTTATGCAGGTCTGTGTAAAATATAATTATATTAGACAAACTCATTTAAAAGGTCATTG
>NDGN011438733.1:0-10129 GCA_002564285.1 Tympanoctomys barrerae
GGGCGGGGGCAGGGAAGCCCTCTAGGGCGGGGTCTGCTGAGGCAGGCCCAGAGGGCAGGCAGAGGCAGAGATGTGGCCTTCGCGCCTGGCCAGCGAGCTCCTGCTGACTGAAGCAGCAGCTGCCGCGGCTCATGCCCTGCCCTGGCCCTAGTCCTGCCCCGCAGGCCATCATCACCTTGCACCCGCACGCCAGGCTCGCTGGCCGGCGCCCTCCAGGCGGCCTTCTACCAGCCGGCCGGCCGCGGGGCCCTCCTGGGGGCGCACGCAGGAGCTTCTGCGCCTGCCTGCCCGCGCGTCAGAGGGTTTCCCAGGAGAACTGCACCTCTGCTGCCTGCCAAAGTGACAGCGGTGATCAAGCCAGAGGGGACGCGAGGGAGGGACAGCCACATGCCCAGGGCTTCCCTGAGGTTACCTCTCAGCTAGGCGGAGCAGTGGGTTTTTTAAAAAAATTCTTCATTGCCATCAGGAATTTCAATGAATGGAACTGGGGTAGATGGAACGGAATCGGTCTTGTCTGTCTGTCGTCTGTCCGTCTGTCTCGAACTGCACTGTCTGGCACTGCATTGGTGAGAACTCTTTCAAAGCCATTTCCCTGTGACTGTATTTTTTAGTTTTTGCTGTAGTTCAGACTTGTACTTCCAGAAATGGAAACACATTAAAATTGCTGAGAAATATGCCAACCCAGCTTGCCCACATATTTATATCTGTGTCAGGATACAGTATTGTATTTACCAAGATTAAATTATCAGCTGTCAAAACTCAATGAAAATCATGGTGTACAAGATTACACTTTAGAAACGTAAGCACCTATTTTTTCAAAATGTAAATCGCATATTAAAATACTTACAGGGTTATACTGTACAAAATTAAAACAACGTGAAACACTGGGCATTTCACAGACAGCAAGATGCAACACTGTGACGGCTAGAGGCAGGCGCTGGACGCTAGATGCAGACCAGAGTACAGCGCTGGGTTCAAGTCTCACCGGCGCCTCACTAGCTTCGCTCCTGTGCCGTTACCTTAACACGAAGGACTCCTAGAAGATGTGTATGTAAGTGCAAAAGACTGAACATTTTCTTCATCAAGGATTTTCGTCTATGATCTAAAAGCTGATGTTTCCTGCTAGAGCCTCATAATTTTAGAAAAGTAAGAAAACTTACAAATCACGTAGTGAGACGTCTTTATGTTACACATCAAGAGCTCACATTCAGAACATTTTAATGACATGTCCAAGGCAAAAAAGAAAAAAGAAAAAATACCTGAGAAAGAAGTGTGGACTAGAACTTACTTTTCTATCTTTTATTTTATTGTTCTTACATTTTTGCTGCTATTAAACAGAAAAGTGTTGAATAAGATCTACTGCTTTACAAGTCATTGTATATTGGCATGATTTTTTTACATGTTCTAAAATACTATTTTTAAATTTTATTTTAACTTAGATGGATTATAGGATAGGTATTACTCGTATGTGAAAGTGAGAATGTTGGGTTGGGGAGATAGCTCAGCCGTCTAAGCGCCTTCCTGGCAAACACAAGAACGCAGGTTCAATCCCTGTACCACACGCCGTGCCTTCCACTGAAGCTGGGCGTGGTGGTACACATTTGCAATCCCAGCACTGGGGAGACTGGTACAGGGGAATCCCTGAGAACTTGTGCCAAATAATAAATAAATAATTTAAAAAAAAGAATGTTCATCAAAGCACAGTGAGTAACAGCAAAGAACGATGCGTTCTTCCCATTTTTCAGCAGTGTCCATCCCATCCAGACTTCAAGGGATTCTACTTCCTTTAACAGTGCTATGCACTATATATTTTTAAAAGTAGGACAGAGTAAAATTAATTTTTCTTGGGGACTCTTGTGACTCCCTTTGAGATGTCTGGAAATTCCCAAGTGTATCTCAAAACTAGGATGAAGACAATTTCTAGTAGATTATTTTATCTCCCCAAGTAATTTGTCTCCTAATAAAAATCATAATTACTTCTACAGTATTCAAGCTGTAGCCTCTCTCTTAGTCAAACTATTCACTGCAGGCAGCACAGCTGAGGTAAAAATTCCTCGGCAGTATGCTGTTAGACAGTTTCATTTTCCAAATCCACTCTTGGAAAGTCACAAATGGGTACCAACTTGCACACTTGTTCGGAAATAACAACTTGCTCTATTTCCCAGAACTATTTAGTATAGAAGAGCCTGCTTGGCGCAAACGTGGCTAAAAGCAAGGGTAAGAGGTGCAAATATATGCTGGATCTGCTCACATTAGTGTGGAAAAGTTTTCAAGGTAGTTTACAGAGTCCCATTGTTTGACTGATTGATGGATGGATTGATTGATTGTTCTTGCGTTGCTGGGGCCAGAAGTTGTGCGCAGTAAGCACATACCTGGACACTGGCCTACACCTTCCCCTCACCAAGCAGCCCTTCTGTGCCAGCACTGACACTGTCCTCTGTACCACCCTCACCACCCCCAGTCTGCGCTTACTTTTCCCCTTGGGGCTCCTCATCAAGGAAGGACCTGTGGTCAGTTACATCCCAAATAGTGCTGATGCAGTCCCAGTGTTAGTGTCATTTAAGGCCCTATCTTTTACTTGTCCGTGGAAGCTTCTGCTTTTGGGAGAGTGGTTTTGGTGTCAGTGAACAGGCCTCAGGGCATCACATACTGCTGTGCTCCGCGTGTCTTTAGGTCTGTCTTGGGTGAGACGAGCTGCAGAGACAGACGCAGCAGGAAAGGAAAACATAAGGCTGAGGTTCAGCTAGGATCTGAAACTATTACACCCACTGGTAGGTTTTGGCTGCTTTGCTTAGTGCTGCCTGGAGCCCTACACGTGCACCTTCCCTGTGACAAGATGCAAAAAAGCCCTACTTATCTAATTCACTGCTATTTTGGTTGCAAACTTTGGTCACCAAGAAGACATAGATAAAATCTGGATGAAACATTTTGCAACCTCTGGCATGGAAACTCCCAACACCCATTAAAATTCATTTCAGGATGTTCATTCTTTAGCACTCATCAAAGCAATATCTGTTCTAATTAAACAGAAGAAAAAGCTTTCTTTGGAGATGAATAGTGCAACCAAGCAAAAGCGGCCCGTGGCCTGAATTATCACCACACATCGGACTGCCTGTGGCATTTTCTTCAAGCCCCGAAGGGTTTCTCCCTTCCAAGTCATATTTTTCTAGGGCATAGCTAGGACTTAACTGAGTCTACACAGAAGAGCTCTGGGGCTTGTGTCTTACTCTGCCTGGTTTGCTTGTTAATATACAGCCCCGATGCAGAAAAATAGGAGTGGGGTTTATTCCACATGATTCGCTACAGACAGCTACATCAAAATGTCAAGCAATGAATCTTTGCTTCCAGCCTGTCCAGTAATAGACCTGGGAAAACCTTGTGACTGCACTGGAATTAGGGGAAGCGGACCTTTTCCTGAACGGGCTCAAGATGCTGACAGAAATGGCAGGTTACTACTGAAGCACAGATGTCACTCCATTGTGTCAGCTTGGAAATGATCAGCACAATCTGGCAAGTGTGACTTTTCTCACATTATGAGAGTGTTTGGGCAGGTGTTGTGTTTCGTTGAGGTCATACATTGCTTTTTTAGCTTTTTCTTCAAAGCATGGCAGGAAAAAATTCTTAAATGTATCTTAAAAATTGGTCCTCAGAATTAATGATGAATAAAAATGTTACTAAATATTGAATTAGTCACCAGAATAAGAGTCTAATTTCTATTCTCAGTAGGTTTGGTATATATTTTCTAATATACCTAAGTACAGAAGAAGAAAAAATAGTATTAAAGATACATCTATAAAATATTTTCTAAAATACATGATTTCTCCCATGGCCACGAAATATTCTGCTAAAATCCACTTAGTGACCGTTTAGAACTGGCCTCATTACTTCCATTGTCACCACAGAGAACTATGGTGGACACTTGAGGTGCTCGCCCCCTGGAGGGCTGGGCCTGCATACCTAACGGCACTGCACAGTTGGCAGCAGATGCTGAGGTTCTAAGAGCCAGCTTGAAAGAGTCTACTCTGTCCTGCCAAATGATTAAGCCCAGACAAAGCAAGGATGAGGAGGGAGGGTGACAGTGATAACAGTAATGACCTGCGGCATCAAGATCTGCCTCTTGGAAACAAGCGCCGGAGCATGGCCTGGCTCGGGCCGTGGGTGTCACAGTTAGTAGATGTGTTGTCTCTGAATGTTTCTGGCTGCTCCTGAAAAACTGTCCTCTATAGTAAGTGCTGGGTGGCCAGCGAAGCACTATGTCCTGGAGCATAAAGAGATACAACATTTGGTCCTCACTTCAATGAAGTCCAGTACTTACCTGGGGAAAACAGCCAGGGCACTGAGGAATTTATGCGTGCAATAATAAATGCCAAATGCAATTATAAAAGCTATTACAGCTCTCACAGAAAGAAGAAAAGCTCTATAGTAGAGGGAGCTGAAAAGCTTGATTTCTAATGTTGATTTCTAGTAATTTTTATATAAGCATGGCTATACTCAACATTATTATATTATGATACATTCTATCGAACAATCATGCTATCAGTGCAAAAATTGATTCCTGAAAGTTCTTATGTGCTAGGACTTTTCCACAATAGACATAATTATTATAGGTTAAGAATTTCCATAATTTTACAAATAAAAATCTGAGATTAAGCACTTCAACAAATTTCATAACTAATAAATTAGCAGACCTTAGATGTGTGTCCAAAGATGCCAAAAGCCACAGTGAATTGCTAATAAGTAGAAAGTTAAGGGGAGAGGCGTCAGAGCGAGGAATGCTTCCAGGAGACCACACTAAGGGGTGACTGGCGCTTGTTTCCGTAGAAGGGGGCAGATGGCAAGGCCCATCACGTGAGGGCTTTGATGCCCACAGTGGAAAGGAGCAAGACTGGAGGATGCGTGACAAACTCAAGCAGAAGGCGGACTGGAGAGGGAGCCATGAGTGAAGAGAGTCAGGGCCACAGGCCAGAGCCCACAGGCCGCAGGGCCCAGCATCTGCCCAGGCCACAGCTACAGTTTGGACTGTAGATGGGACATTAAAAGTACATACAGGCACAGACAGTTCCAGACCCAGTGGATCCGGTTTTCTGGACCTGCTTATGAGAATTTTGTGGCTATTTTCACATTTGTTTTTCCCCAAAGATACAAGAACATATAAAATGGACAATAGTCCTTCCCTTGTGGAATGTAGACAGTTAATAAACAGGATGAATATTAAACCAATTTGATGGATGCTGATGAAGTTTGGAGGGTAAAATAATGCAGGAAAAAAGATGAGGAGTATGTGGCGGGTGATGTGTGGTTCTAGAGTAGGTGGCCAGGAAGGGCCACCTTGAGAAGGAACCCTTTGAACAAAGGACCCTTGCCCCTCTGTTCTGAGGGGCAGCGCGGCCTCCCTGTTCCTCCTGTGTGGTCTCTGTGACCATAAACAATAGCCTACCAGGAGCTTTCTAGGTACATTTGTACAGTGCTTCATATTTGCTCAAAACTTATCGCATTGGTCTTTGTTGTAGGAAGGCTAAGTCCATTCACTGTGGAACAGGGAGGAAAAAACAACACATCTAGCGTGCTCCCTCTCCCTCTGAAGCTCCATTAGGGACGGTCTCTGATTTACTTTGGTTTTGTTATAGGTCGGCTCACATAGCTCTGAAGCCACTGAAACACAGAGAGCCATTACATTCTCACATCCTCTAATTTTTCTGGGTGCCTGACTTCTACCCTAGAGAATTCCTAGTTCAGGTTTTCCTCATAACACCCCAGATTAGATATTAATTTAAAAATCTAGGAAACTTAAAGAATGGTAATCACTATAATTCAGGCAAAGCCGCTTTTCTTCACAGTAGCTGCTTGTCTCAATGGTCCTCACGTTAGCGACCAGCTCTGTAATTCTGTATTTGATGGCAGCCTTCTGCCTCTTCCCTTCCGGCTCCAATCATTCTTTATTCTTTTTTTTCTAAAGAGTTTGCATTAAAAGAAGGATTTAGACAGGAACTACATCTTTTAAAAATGAAAAACATATGCAATTTTATGATTAAAATATTTAACAGGATCTACTTCAGTGTAACACAAAAACTCTACCATGTTACTTTAATTGGGATAAATGGCACTTGTTTTTTCTAGCAGTAGTTGGGAAAGATAGAAACACAGCGTGTGTTTTCCAAGAGTAATAGAAAAAGAATGGGTTTGTGCATGTTGTCCAAAACTCCCACTCCATGGAAACAACAAATTGTCTGTACAACTTGTTCTGGACTTTGTATTTTAAAAATCAATTATTATAAGTTTAGTTGTAGGCAGAAGAAAGAGGAAAGGTGTCATGTAGACACAAAATGGCTTTATATTATTTTGGTCTTAGAATATCAAAATAATGAAACTGCTATTGTGAATTTCTGAAAACCCATGTCCTCCTTCAGTGCCTGACGGTGCCTCTCTGCTCACATGGATGACCCGCTACTCAAGTCTGTGTTGCCAAAGAATTTAGGAAGAGTCATAAAGCGATATAAGAAAGATCAGCACTACGGAAGCATTGTTAAATTCTATACACTTCCCGGGCATCACCCAGTAATTCTGTTCTGATTGAGCATCTTTATTCAGCCTTCAACACACTGGTTGAGTGTCAAACGTACCTGTTGCCGTAGTGACACTACCAGTGTGCTAAGATAGCAGAAAACAGTTACAAATGAAATGTTCTTGAACATGGACCCAAGAACCACATTCACACCTCAGCCCTGCCACTTACGAGGCCTGTGCTCATGGACGAGTTCCCTGAACACTATGTATGTGCCTTGGTATTATCCCCTCCAGGGATCGTGGCAGTATCTTCGTCATATTGGCACTGTGCCTAGTCCATAATAGGTCCTGCGTGTTCTGTAATTATTACGTCATAAGGCCTATTCCTCAGAAGTATTATGAGACCCATGCTTCAAATGCCATAATAAAGGGAGGTTATTGTGTAATCTATCTTTATATTTCCTACGTTGAAACATTTTATCCAATAGACAACTATCCTTCTAGTCTCAAGTTATGGGGGTTATTCCACAAGTTAAATTAAGGTAGTATTTACCATAATAAAAGTACAAAGAGAGGGAGCAATGTAAGGAGGTAGGAGACAGACACCAAGAGCTAAGTTTAGAATGTGTTAAAGGTAAAACATCTGTGAGACTTCCAAATGTTAAGTGCAGCCCTGCATGCGAGACTCTGGATAGGGCGAGAGAAATATCAGAGGCTTTGCATGGAGACCACATTGAAAGACACAGCAGTGGATGAGATTACGAGGTAAAGGCTACTCCACGAAGCCGACCCCCAGGGCAAGTCCTGAGCAACCTCTACATGTAGGAGACAGAGAAGCAGAAGTCGCTGAGACACTTGGAAAGGACATGACGGAGAGGAGAAGGGGGTCAGGTACGTGGTTATCTCAGATGCACAAGTCTTCTGGTGAGGGTCCCTCAAACTACGGTGACAAATTCAAGCAGTAGCTGAAAACTATTCAATGAATTGGACGATATGAAGGTCACTGGAGCTCTTGGGAAGAGAAGCTTTAGTGGGGGGCTCTCAACAGAGCCAAACTGGAGAGGGCTGCCTGGTAGACGAGGGTGAGTGACAGACAGCAGGTTATGATTAAAACAGCCACAGAGCTTGCTGGGAAGGAGAGCCATGAAATGCACATGAAGCAGGGTTCAGCTGCAGAGAAATGCTCCCACATCAAAGATTACACAACCCAGTGCATAATGTTGACTATGCAAAGGGAGACAGATGAATAACCAGAGACCAGGTCCTTCGACACTTGAGTGATCAGCAGAATAAAACAGTGTAAATATTCCCAAGCAGAGCACAAGGGAGAAAAGTGGAGCTCATGGGCATATGGGAGAGTTTTCTTTTGCTGGCATGTGTCTTGGTCTTCATAAATGGCCCCTGATCCTACAAAAAGTGTGGAGTGAGGGACATTTCCTGTGGGTTGGTCTGAGGGTAAGCGCCGGCTAATGCTACAGAGCTGTCTGCAGGCCCCAGGTATGGAACGCCATCTGGCATGAGGTCACCATGTTAGAGAATGGAAAGAGAACTGTGCTGGCGATCAAGCTTCCAAGAGCCTGGCAACCGTGCAAACCTCTAACTTGTCCTCTAGATCAAGAGGTGATCATGGGCTGAGTATCTAAAACGTCCCTGAGTTTCAG
The DNA here is from genome assembly GCA_002564285.1 of Tympanoctomys barrerae. Classification (NCBI taxonomy): domain Eukaryota; kingdom Metazoa; phylum Chordata; class Mammalia; order Rodentia; family Octodontidae; genus Tympanoctomys; species Tympanoctomys barrerae. The sequence continues at coordinate 8,166 of NDGN011438733.1, forward strand.
CTTTTGCTCCTGTAGAAGAGCAGCAGGTATCATTTAGAGTAGCAGCGCTTTGCTCTTGGTTGTCTTGCTCAAGGTTTCCTATTTATTAGGGTTTGTTATTTGGAACTTTAAAAACACAAATATCATTTGACTGTTTAATTACAAAAAATGTGCCTTAAGGCATAAACTGAAAAATTAATGTGTGAAATAAATAAATTTCAAATTTTGGGAATTTTTTGGGATGGGCTGCTTCTGAGAGAGAATACTGCTCTCAACGTATTCATCAAAGGCTGTGCTCCGCTTCCTCTCCTCCTCCTCTGGCTTCTCTTCCTCCAGCTCCTCCTCCTCTCCCTCCTCCTCCTGCATCTCCCGCCGCTCCTCTACTTCCTTTTCTTCCTTCCCCCACTATTCTTCTTCCAACATTTTGTGGCACTATGTATGCTTTATAAATCTGTATCCAGTGACAACACAATCAACTATGTGCAATGAATCTTTTCTTTCTTCCTTGATAAAGCCCCTTGGTCCTAAATAGCTAAAAGTGTAGTAAAAGGCATTTAATGTTAGCTGTGGGGTATCTTATTTTCTGTCACATAAAAAAATAAATATACATCAAAGTAATAAGTGCTCCTAGAAAACAGTATGGGACAGAACTGCCTCGCTTTAATTTTCTGAAATGCAGGAGGCTGCAATTAGCGGCATGGTTATGATCAGTCGGCTGGGAGCTGAGTCCCCCCAGTGAGTTATGGCCCCCCACAACACGCAAGATGGTGTCACGCACTGAATATTATTTGCCTCCTGACTTACAGCGGTGTGGCGAGTCACAGACTCACGCCTGGTGAGGAGGACAGAACTCTGCCCCCTTGTTAATAATGTCCCCACCTGCTCCTGTGCACCTTATCAAAGCAGGCAGTTTGCCAGGACTATGATGAGACACTTGCCACAAGAGGGCTATCTAAGGGGTTGCCCAAAATTAGGTGATCAATGTAAATTATATTTTAAAGTAACAGCTTAAAATTTAAAATTAACATTTTTAAAGTGAAACCTCGGGATCCTCCTGTGTAGCTCCACAGTGAGGCACGTGCTTTGCACGACGCTAGCTCTGGGCTCACTCGTCAGCACCAAAAATCAAAACTGAGAATAAAAGTTTGTTTATGATGAATACAATATAAAACTTTTAAGTGAACACCAAATCAGCGACAGCAGGACAACCGTGTGCTCAACTACACTGAACGCAGAGGCAAACGAAAAACTCAATAGTACGGACGCTGTTGAATTTGTGATATTTATTTATTAGGGTTTTTGTTGCATGGTTATGATTTTTCTAAGTATACAAATCACAACTTATCTTGATGACTGAGCTTTGCAGGCCCTCAGACTGTGCCAGCCTGCCTTCCTCGTCTCTGTGGCTTTAAGGCAACGCCAGGACGGCCGGCTTCCGTGCGCGCTGTGCTCTAGCTGGTCCGGCTCCTGGCGGAAGCAGTGGCCCCGGCGGAAGCCGTCCGCCCGCTCTCTGCACCCCCAGGTCTCCTCGCGGTGCTTCATCCCCGCGCTGTTCTAGAAGGCCCATCTGGATGGCCCTTTAGGCCTAGGACGCACAGGGGCGGGGAGGATGAAGTCTCCAAATCCATACATTTTGCTAAAACGCGGGGGCTAGCTGCAAAGAGCGCAGCTAAAAGGCGCGGGCTTTTCAGGTAGAGGAGCGCTGTGAGTCTGCATACGCCACGAACCAGTTCTGGCAGGGCTTCTGCCATTCAACTCTCAGGCACAAAAGGAGTAAGGGATTAAAGTCAGAGAAAAACAATTCATCGGGAGGCTCTATCTAACCTCGGAAAGTAATAAATGAACTCTGAGCTCCGCGACGTGTGAGGCTCACAGCTCCGCTTTGGAGTAACGTGCTAATTTCCCTCTTCAGCCAGACTGTGCTCCATGAGGACCAGGCTTCCTGCTTGCGTCTCTGAGGTCCTGACTCTGGTGGCCCGGGGGGG
>NDGN011438761.1:0-10867 GCA_002564285.1 Tympanoctomys barrerae
AAAAAAAAAAAAAAAAAGCCCTCTTCACAAGGCCAAGGAGCTGAGACATCAGTAATTACAATGAGACATTAGTAATTTTTCTTAGGAAAACAAAGAGTCCTACAAGGCATGGCCTTTAAAACAAAGCTATTGAATGCTTTCAAACAGCTTGAACCAAAGTGCTTGGCAAAGTAAAAGCCATAACTGTACTTGCAGGTGTATGTCAAGTTCCAACATCTGGTTCCAATTACCTGGCCCTGGCAAAGCCGCCAGGCCCAGTATCAGACATAACCATTCTTGCTTAATACTTCTTTCAAAACCTTAGTAATTCATTGCTGAGATTGCATTTCATGTTTAGGTTGTCTGGCTTCCTTTGTTCTTAAGAAAACAACCAGACAATGCCAGCAGGCCAAGCATTCTTAAGAATCGTGAAATCGTAGAAGGTAAACACTGAGGGCAGCTCGGAAATCCAGACTCCAATCCCTCTGCTTTTCAGAAAATGTAATGGGGACCCACAGAGGGTACCAATCCCCTCTAGAGCCAGAGGGAGAGAGATGCCAAAGGAGAGAAGGGACAACCATTGGCAAACAACCAGGAAGAGGGTTCACACAAAAGCATGCTTCCTGATTCCATACTGCTAGTAATTCTACCCACTGCTGGTTGTTTTGTTCTAGTTTGTAAAAAGCTCTCAACTGGATTTTCTTTTGATATTCACAATCTGCTTCTAAATGCACAGATTACAACCCACATGCTTTAGAAAAGGAAAGATTCCAGAGCTGGCCCACATCCCACGACTTAGGGCTGGTGAGGACATTAGCTATAACCCTTTCACTGCTGAGGGTTGAAGGTCACTGAGGAGGGGCAATCTGGAAGCTGATGGATGTCACCAAGAAGCTGAAGCCACTTCCAAAGTGCAGTAGCAGAATCTGGCTTGAACCAGTGTTCCAGGCAAAACCAATGGACAGCCAGAGGAGAACCCTGGATTTGAGTAAGACTTCAATGTTACTGTACTGAGGGCAAAGTAATGTCCACAGTCTCCTTTTCATGTCACACAATCTGGTGGTAAGGTAAAAACATAAGCTATGTAATTAATGTTTTGCGGTGCAGATTTTGAATATTTGGATAACAAATGGTTTGGAGTAGAAGAAGGACCTGGCTTTGATCCCTCAGGAGGGATGGGAACTCAGCCAAGTCATGTGGCGCATCCAAACTGTGGTCTCCCCTGCTGCAAGAGCTGGGGAGAAATGAATGGACACTGGAGGGTGCTATGGTTTAGATCAAGAGTAAGTCCAAAACTCTCCTGTGCTCAGAGCAGGACTTCTGGGAGGTGACCAGATCTGGACTCGACTTCCTGTGAGGAGGTGGTGCCCAGGAGGAAGATCACTGGGGGCGTGGCCTGGAAGGATGCATCTCCCTCCTTGGTACCTCCTCCCTGTTCTGCTTCCTATCTGCCATGAAGCGAGCCGCTCTCCCCTGTCGGGCCTTTCCACCATGCAGTTTCAGCCTTGGAACAGCCAACTGTGGACTGAAACTAAACCTATCCTTTAAAAAGATTGCAGGTGTCAAGTGTTTTGTACCAGTGAGGAGAAAAGTGACTGAGACATGAAGTATTAGGGGTGTTAAGTTATTCTAGGTATACCATCCTGAATTCTGAGACATGCCAAAAATGTCAGCTCTGGAAGTAGGATTTTGTTACTGGTGTCTTGGTAATGTGAGCAATTTACATTGAGAAACACAGGGTTATGTCACTGGACCAGGGGGACCCAGGGGGAGCCAGCACACTCAGCCCTGTTTTGCCCACTTTTAGCCCCTATCTCTGCTGTCTAAAGCATCATCCTGTTGGCCTGGGCTTCAGGAGACTGCAGGAACACAGGTTCCTCTTTCTGCTGACCATTTTCCCAGCTCCAAATTGGCTGGATGCTCTGGAGGAAATGAAGGAGTCGGGTAGAATCCTTGCCCAGAAGGAAAGTAGGAGGATCACCATGGCAACCACAACCTGAAAGCAAGGTAGGCAAGCCCAAGGCAGGAGGAGAATGGAGGAGGTGAAGCAGCCCAGCTAGGGGCTGAACAGGCAGGATTTGTGCACATAAAGGGGATAGGAGGGGGTCCGTGGGAGAAGGAAACAGCGTGGTTAAAAGCTTGGGGTGGGGTGGGGTGGGGCTCCCAGTGGTCCAGAGACAGAACAGGAATAGAGTTCAGGCCAACTGGTTGACAGTGCACCCTTTCAGCAGGGATAGGCAGCACCTTCCCTCCCCTCTCAACAGTGGGGGCTGCCAGGGAACTGGGAGCTACCTTCTGGTCCTTGCAGGGATCCCCACTCCCAGGAGGGGTTGACCTAAGGCAAAGCCACAGCATTGCCTTTACAATTCAGGAGGTTCAACGAGCCCCAGATTGGTGAACATGAACATACAGGGACTTTTATCTCACATCCTCAGAGTTAGATTGGGCAGTGCAAGGTGCCATCAGGCTCTGGTCAGTGTGAAGCCACCATGACTTAAAGGCAACATCCTAGCCAAGAGCTTTCCAGAGTCCTGTTTAGAATTTAAAAAAAAAGAATAGGTTGGCCTTCAGGGCTCCAATAATCACCCTTCACTGCTTCATTTAAGATCCAACCTAGGGCTGGGCTCATACTCAATAGCAGAATGCTTACCTAGGATGCACAAGGACCTAGGGTAGATCTTTAGTACTGAAAAAAGTTGACTTAGTACACACAGGCCCTGAGTACAACGGGCTTTGTTTTGGTCCCAGGCTCCGCACACTCCAAGTCTATGAACTTGAAGTCAAATTAAAAGGCCAAGTGTTCTTTGCTCTACAAGACAATGGACATCTGGGTTGAAGTGTAAGGCCGGAAGTGCAGGCAAGAAAGCAAAGCAACCAACATTTCACGATGTTCTACGGAGGCGGGTTCCAGGAAGTCAATCTGGGGTCCAGTCTTGTTTACCTTTGTCACCATGCTGGCACTTGGAAGTGCTAAATGATGAGCATTTAAGTGAAGAGCAGGGGTGTAATGAAGGTGGTACGCTTTGTGTCTAGTTGTCCCCCCAAAATCTCATGCAGTCATGAGGTAGATTTCTAGAGTTTGTGATTAATTCATGATCCAATGCTGGGACTGTAGGTGCTACACCCGCCCTGGGGCAGACAGCCTGAATACAATATAAGGAAAAGAGAGAGGCTTGCTAGCTGCCGCAGCCACTATTCTTCCCTTTGCTCTTGCTGTTTTGCTGTTTTCCACCACCATGAACTGCTGACCTCAGCCATGCACCACTCTGCTTTGGTAGACTGAAAACTCCATAAACTGTGAGTTAAATAAACCTTTCCTTCCTTAATTTTGGGTGGCGGGTGTTTTATCCCAGCAATGAAAGAAAAGGAATGGAGACAGAAGGCAACAAGAGAAACCCGTTGCGAGCTAAGGAAGGCAGGCGGGTCTAGGGAGCCCTCACAGCCGTTAGCAGCAAGGCATTCCATCTGCTTTGGATTCAGCGCTTTGCATTTCTCTTAGCCCTCAGTCTACTTCTGGGGTGAACATCGAGCAGGACAGATCCCATTTTTACATGAATCGAAATACTGACACTTTGTGTCAAAAGTGCAAGTAAGTTCTTGCATCCTCTCTGGCTATTTCTGCCTGAAGAGGACATGCATCCCCTACCCCAAGTCCCTTGGGGACACCCCTTAGAAAGCCTTTCCAGGCAGACCCCACCCCCTCACACCCTCAAGAAAGTCTAAACTTCCTTAGCTGATTCTACAACCATCAGCATCTAAGAACCAGGCCCGACATCCTCACCCAAGGGTCAAGGTGCCCCAGGGACACAGGCACCTGTGTCAAAACCACCTTGCCATGCCTTGACCTCTTTTAGTGACAGAAACATCCCAGCTACTGTCAGGTGCCCAGGCTACAAAACCAGGAAGAGGGTTGTGCACCATACGTGCTCCTGATGGCAAGCAGTCTCGCAAGCAAACCCAGGACCATCGCTGCTTATGTCCACCCTGAGTACAGTTGACCCCACAGCCTCCCCGCAGGGAGCCAGCAGTGACAAACCACTGAAATAACATGAAGAGGCACTGCAGTGTAATTATCTTTCCAAAACTGCACTTCAGGACTACAAAGTCAACCTCCTCAAAACCATCCCCACCACTCCCGTCTGCCCACCCCTCACCCCCGTCTGCAGCCAGCTCCTCTTCCTTCTTCCACAGAGCTCCCACACGCTGCTTTCTTCCAGCTCAGCCTCAGCAGTGAGCCTTGAGGACGGAAATTGCTTACCTCCCAAAAAAGGCTTCAGAGACTGCAAGAGAGAACATCTCTCCTGCCTGCCCAGCCCAGCAAGGCAATGAGCCTCTGCAGAGCTCTCGGTTATGAAAGCCATGAAGAGAATCTGCAATGCCACCCTGTTGGTTTCTGCCAGGCACTGGTAGGCTGAAGCAGAGCCTTGCTGTCAAAGCTTCATCAAGGTGACCTGCTGAGGGCTAAAACAGGGGTTCCCAGGGTCAGGCATGAGACAGGATGTGTCTTAGAACAAGAAACTAATCTGAATGAGGTACATAGTTGGGGAACAACTCTCACAGCTGTCCAGTGCACGGAGGGACGCTCTACCCATTGTCTACATATCTGGTACTCTGTGATAAAAGGTACCCATTAGGGCCAGCCAAATAGCTCAGCAGATTAAAGCGCCTACAAGCAGGCACAGGGGCCAGGGGTTCAATTCCCAGGCCTGCCATGCCAGACCCGCCCCCAGAGCACACTGAGATGGCAATTGAGACTGGGCATGGTGGCACACACCTATAATCCCAGCACTTGGGAGGCTGTAAACAGGAGAATTACTGCCAGTCCAATCTAGTAATGAGACCCTGAATACCCTGTAGACCCTTCCTTAAAATACAAGGGGAAAAAAAAAGGTACCCCTTGCTGGGAGCCATGAGGCTGAATATGCTGTGCCCCCAGAGCGCTTTATAAAGAAAAGAGGCTCATTAGGACAGTCTTGGAGGTTGGGGTCATGGTACTGGATTCTACTCTGTTCTGATGAGACCCTCCTTGGCTGTATTACAGAGCAGATGCTAACAGGGCTGCAGAGCTTGGAAGACAAAGTCAGAAAGTGGAGGGGAGCCAGAGAGTGGGGAGGTACTAGAGAATGAGGAGGAGCCAGAGATAATGAGGAGGAACTAGAGGAAATGGGAGGAGCCAGAAAGTGGAGAGGGGCTAGAGAAAGAGACAGAGATGATGGGGAGGAGTTAGAGAGACTGGGAGGGGCCAGAGAGAATGGGGATGGGCCAGTCTTGCTCCTTTGGGACAACCCACTTTTGTGGGAGTGCCTGAGGTCTCTGAGAACCACATAATCCTACTGAGGTGATGACTCTGTGACCCAGACACCTTGCACTAAGCCTCACCTCCAACAGACCTGCAGCCTCTTACCCCCAGTGCTGGACACCAAGCTTCCCACACGCAAAGCCCTGTGGGAAGGAGGCACATCTAAGCCATAGAGCAGGGCAGGGCTCCAGCAGGGCAGGGCTCTAGTAGAGTGGAGCACCTAGAACCCAGCCCTCACCCACTACTGAGGCCCCAGGAATCAGTGCAATGCCTCGCCACTCTGTGAAAGGAAGAACACAGCCCTGCCCCACTGTAGGACTACAGACTCAGGGAGACAGCTGGGCCTGGCAGGACACAGAGTATAGAGTCCCACTGTGCTGTCGAGAGGCTGCCCTGGCCCAGCTTTAGTTTTGCCTGTCCTGGCTCCCACACTATCTTTGTTTTAGACTTTTCTTAAAACGATCATCATGAAGGGATCTCATATGTTGTAGTCCTGGGCCCCAGAACCTATGGAGGTGACTTTATGCAGAAATAGGGGTTGTGTAGATATGATTGAAGGATCTAGAGAAGGAACCATCCAGGGTAGCTAGCTCATGTCGCTGAAAACCAGACTCCCCTATTTGGCATCTTGCTCCTTTGGGAATAGAATGGACCCATCAGATGGGTACTGACCACATAAAAAGGTCTGATGCACTCGATTTGGACCTATTTTGACTTCTTGAAAGGAGGTGTACTTAGCAGCCTCCCAAGGAGCCAGTTTAACTAGGAAACTTGTGGGGATGGACAAATGGGACTCAGAGGCTGTGAGATGCACCAAGTAGAATCTGCCCCCAAACATGTCTACCCCGCTGGTGCTGCCATTGCTGTGGGTACAGCAGGAGGCCTGACCCTTGGTAGAAGGTGGGAGGTGTGAGATTGGAAAGAAACACTATGCTTTTTTATGTAAGTGCTGGGAATCCAACTCAGGACCTTGTGCTTGCCAGGCGGGTTCTTGTGCTGCTGAGCTATTATCTCAAGCCACAAACACCATTCTTATAGTCACTATTTAACATATCTTACCACACATTACTTCCCCCCACTAAGAGCATGAATCACACAAAGGGATGGTCAAAATCAGACATTTCCTACCACATTTTGGATATCATAAATGACCTTCCTGGGTGGCTCCCTTGGGCAATTATTAGACAGGTTGATCTTGTTTTTTAATGTTTTAATTTTTAAAATGAGGAGCCACCTTATCATAGTTCTGGGAGCAGTATATTTTGTTTCCACAGAGCAGTTTTCTTGGTAATCCTGTGTCCTTTATTTCAAGCAGGTTCTCTGAGAAGGGGTCCAAAGTCTTCCTTCCCCCAAGCTCCCCTGGCGCCCCATGGTATGAAGCTGTTTAGGGGCCTACACAAGTGCCCAGAATCTCTTTTACAATGTTCTCTGTGCAGTTGAGACTTTTTTAAAAAATGACCTGTCACATGAGCAAGATAGATGTTCTTCCTGCTGCACTAATAGGAGCAAATAGAATCCTCTCCATCTTCGTAGAACAACGCAGTTGATAAATAGCCAACAGACTCCACCTAATCAGCACCAGTAGGTTGCCTGAAGGGAACAGGCCTATCTGTCTTTGCGAACTGTTTTACTACTAGGATGCTGTGTCATTTCCAGGAATCAGACGGGAAAAATGATATATTTTTTGTGGTTTGGCATCTGCAGCCTTGCTCTGGCTTCACTGGTAACCGTCAACATCTGCAAATTATTATGCGCTTAAAAAAGAAAATGCACCACCACCACAGGCTGCACCCTTGGTCCCTGGTGGGGCCGGGCTTCCTGCCAGGCCACAGCGTTTTGAACTGGGGTCGAAACCAGTTCCTAGCAAACCCTCACAGACATTCATAAGTAAGAGCAAGGATCCCATGATCTGTGTGGCTCTTTCCACCCTAGGAGGCTGATTCTCGCACCATCCACTTGACTTCTGAAGACAAAGAAACTGTAGCTGCCAAAATAAAAATTCCCCAGTTCCAATGTTTCTCTTTATCACTATCAAGAGATTGTTGGTTCCTGACTCATTTGGGCCAAGGGCCACCCAAAGGGAACTCTGCACTTGGGTGCCTGCCCCAAAATTCAGTAGCAGAGGCTCTGCCAGTCATGGAACATACATCAAAGGCTTGTAGAAGCCCAAGGCTGGCGCTCAGAAACTTGGCAGGACCGCGCCTTGCCCAGGAGCCAGTGCTTTGCTTGTCTAAGCTGGCTGGCTCTCGTGACTGCCTCAGAAAACAGGGCAGATGTGTGTGTGGGAAGCAGGCCTCAACCAACATCTGTCCTGCGGTGGGAGGGCCTGGGAGTGCACAGGTGGCGCTGGCGTTCCTAGGTGGTGGCGCAGACATTTAGCAGGCGTTACATCATAGGTAATCTAATGACCAGGGACACGGGTGAAACCCAGTGTGATAAGCAGCACCACTCCTGGTAACTCTGTATTTTTCCTGTGATAATTTGTTCCCTAACTCACGTGAAGTTCACAGAGGTTCATTTAAAAGAGGCTGAGTAGACTCATCTATGTTCCCTATAGCTGGAGTCAAAGTGTCGAGTGGCTGCTCTTGCACAGAAGGCGAGGAGGAAGGGTATGTGCTGAAGTTAGAGTGAAGCACTCAGAAAGAGACCATGAAGGTTTTTGATGAAATCAGCCATACTTTGGAATGTGGGTGTTACTATAATCTAATTCTGATGGACTGAGATGGGTCACAGGAGGGTTAGGTAGAAGGCAAAGAGATGACTCCAGAGAGACTTACCAGAAGAGGTGAGCTCTTGAAGCAATGATATGCACAGTTTAAGAAAAGAAATAGGAACAAGGAAGACCATGAAAACCAGGGAAAGTCTAGGAGATGTATCAAAGGGACAAGAGCACAAAACTTTGTTGGAGACCTAAGACAAGGACCTTGATCTAAGATAGGAACTTCTCTCAGAGATGCCACTGAAAGGGTGGAGAGGTATGGCCGGGTCCAGCTGTCCACCCCAGGCTGAAAGCAGACATCAGATGGCTGATGCCCAATCAGTCTGCAGTCAAGCCTTCTGAAATGTCACCCAGGGTAGTTGAGAAACCTAATGCACAGAGCCTTGTGAGAGCTAGGATTTGCACATGGTAGCCAATGAATGAACACCTACTCTCTTGAGAACTTCAAACTCTTGACTTTCATTATTCATGGTGAGCTCATTGACACACATTTAATCCTTCATTGTCCAGAATGGGGACAGTACATTCTGCTAAACAATGGATAACATATATTTTCTACAATTTTTTCAGCGTATAGCTCACATTGAAATTATTTCATATTTTTGGACCATACAGCAGGTGATAAAGTTGTTTAGAGGAGGAAACACCATGCAGTTCCCAAGCAGGAAGATCTGTGTAAACGGCACAATTTCTAGCAGGTGGTGACATCCTCTTACTTAAGTAGTGGGCAGGAAGCCTTGATCTTGTGACCTTGCTGATAGCATCTCAAGGGATGATGTTAACTTGAGCCTCTGTAATAGAAGGAACTCTAGAGTCTAACCCACTGGAGAAGTGTGCTACCAAGCATAGTCAACAGATCATCTAACACACACACACACACACACACACACACACACACACACACACATAGAGGCAGGACCATGAGCACACAGTTCTGTCTCCAGCATGGGAATTCTACTCCAGAGGCGCTGGAATAGCCCACACCTCCCAGCACTCTGGGAGGAGGCTGAGTCAGGAAGATCACAAGTTCAAGTACAACCTGAGCAGCATAGCAACTTAGCCAGACCCTCTCTTAAAAATAAAAAAGGGCTGGGAACATAGCTCAGTGTAGAGCCCTTGGATGCAATACCCAAGAAAGGAAAAAGATAAAAGAAAAATTAGCAGAGTGACTGGGCACAAAATGTCATGCAGTGGGCAGATCTCAGTTTAAGTGAGAACGTATTCTAGAAACTCTTGTCTGCAGAGTGAGCACCGTATTCATGGAGGGGCATTGACACGGGGCTGCGCAGACTGCTTTCTTGGCACCAGCCCAGTGCTTGGCCTTGTTCGGCTTGGCCAGACCTCGCAGCTGACTGAAGCGCAGCTGCTGTGACGGCCAAATCCAGGCTGCTATGGCCAGGTCAGTACCGTGGTCCCTCAGCTCCCACAGGGCACTTGTTCCAAGGATGCTCAGGTGTCTTGCACAACTGCACCTGCACACAACCTGTACACATCCTCCCGTGTACCTCAAATCATCTCTAGATGGCTTCTGATGCCCAACACAATGTCAGTTTTATATTAGTCCTTGTCATATACTGTATCATTTTGGACATAGTTACAAGGGGGAAAAAGTTTCGTATTTTCGATACAGACATAATTTTTTTTTCAAAAACAACTTTTGTCTATGTGGTTAGTTGACTGTAGATACTGAACCCCCAGATACAGGGGAGACTAAATTAAGCTTTAGTTAGGTCACACACTAAATTACATGATGCTCCATTAAAGACGTAAGCACAGAGGCACCCTCATGCCATGTTTAGTTAATTGAATACCCCCGCTGGGGTGGAAGGACTACAGCCAAGGAGATAGACATGAAATTTTAAACTGTGGCAAATATTTCTCCAAATTAAACCACTCCCACAAACCTGATCATGTTGGACCACAAAAGATGATATGGCCCGGATTCATTACCCTTCCAATGCTACGACTGAGGTAGGAGGTAGCTAATGAAATGGCTGGGAATGAAAGGAGAGAGCCCTGCCTTGGAGCCCACTCTTGGGTCTGGACACATCTGTTGGGTTAAACACTAGCCCAGGCCCATCTGAACACAATGGGATGAGATAACCAGGCAGCTTAGCTCATACGTAGCAGGTCCCCAAGCATGCGCACAGTGGTCTTCTGTAACCCTTGGCCACCCCAGTCCTATCACCCTGTCACTGGTGATGCAATTTGAGTCCTGTGGGCCATGGATGCTATGGAAGTTCCTCTAAGGGCCTCACAAGGTCAAAAACTTCACTTCCAAAGGAGAGGCTGAGTCAGGCTGCAAGAGCCACACCTCAGATCAAACCCTCAACCCTGCCCCAAACACTAAGGTTGAGACTCCCAGCACCAAGCCCCCCAACCACAAGCTCCTCCCAATGGCCCACTCTGCCCTTCATAGTAGATCCTACCTTTTCCAAGTGAATCACTCACTGACCCTGCTGTTGCTTTTCGGTGTCCTACTCAGGTCTTTCTTTTAGACATCAGGAGCCTGGACAGAACCCCAACCTAGTAATGTAATGACATTTCCAGTGCTCCGTAAAGTTGCATACATGTTCTGGCTTTTGAAGTGATTTTCACTTCCAAATTGCAGTGAGCTGTCTCTCCAAAGAGTCACAATTGAATCCTCTTCTCACCAGCTTTTCTTATGCAAACCCTGTGTCCTAGTCTGGTAGCCCTTTCTCCTTGTCAATCTAACCTGTTCATCAAGCTGGAGACAACTTCTCAAAGCCTCTGTGATACACACACACATACACACACACATACACACACACACACACACACAGAGTGTGTCTTAGTTACTCTTTTCTCGTTGCTGGGACAAATACCCGACACTCAAAATGAAGGAAGGA
>NDGN011438767.1:0-16127 GCA_002564285.1 Tympanoctomys barrerae
AAAGGATGCATTGAAATGGTATTCTGAAATTTCAGTGTTCCAGAGCTAAATACCACTTGAAAGTTTCTCTTCTCTCTCTCTCTCTCTCTCTCTCTCTCTCTCTCTCTCTCTCTCTCTGTATACTCAGAATTTTTTTTAACTGGATCTCGAGAGAGACCAAAAATAACTAATCTGGTGATTATAAATCTCAGATTTGTAAAGGGCACTTCAGCACAGAGCTATTTTCAATATTGCTAAGTTTAATTTGTGGATTTGGATGAGGGCGGGGGTTCTAAAGACAAAGGGAAGAGCACCAACTGAGGAAACAGCAAGACGCCACAGCCAGGGCGCTGCTGCCCTTTGTCGTGGGTCGCTCTGCGGGGGAGGGGCCAGAGTGCTACCATGGAAGCCGCTCCTCAATTTGACCGCTTGAGTTGGGGGTTGATGATTAAACTTCACATGTATTATTCTCTTCGTGGTATAAGAGGAAGTCTACATTATTTCATATTAGCAGCCACATCAAAGACAGAAAAACAGAAAGATGCTCAAGATAATGTGTAAACCAAGCTTTCCTTTGGGGAGGTAGAAGGAATGCAAGAACACACACTAAGCAGGGCAGGATAAGGGTTTATCCTAAGGCAGCCTCTTTAAATTCCCTTAGTGAGTGCCACCTTTTAAGAAACTTTTTTCCCCTTTCTCATTGCATATGCCCTCTGTCTATGGGATGTCTGCTCTTGCCAAGTGATTCTCTTAATAAATTGGTAAATAATATATTTGCTCGTCACTCCTTCTGAACTCTTAGAATCTGATTTAAGTAAATCTCTGATAGCTAAGGGCAATGACTTCAAATCTTCAAATGTAGTAGAAATCCAAATTTCGACAGTATATTTATATCTTTTTTTTTTGCTTTGTAAAAGTTCACAAATAGCACATAAAGATCTTACTGTGCAAGTAATAATCAACATACCACGAAATACTGTTAATGTAAGATAATGTTTTAGTCTATGATAGACTACTTCTATGAGGATTTTCATCTCTTTTAATGTAATACCTAGTTACAAAGAAACTTGAATATTCCATGTGATATTCTTTGCTTCAGAAAATATTTAGCAGGTTGCCTGGGATTTTTGCCCCTCAGGCGTATTTTCTCCCTTCTTTTATGCTTTGGGTTTTTATAGTCTTATGGGAACAATGACCTCATTCTCTCCAGTTGATAGCAATGGCACACTTTTTATAACTTGAAAAGGCATCTGCTTATTGATATGGGAGTTAAAATTAACTATAACACAAGAGCTAGCCATTGCATACCTCTCCTTATCTTGTCGAGCAAAACAAATAGGATGGAAAACACATGAAGCCCAGGCTTGCTCGAGTCTTTGCAAATGATCTGTTCGCCTGTGGAGACCCTTATCTTCTCTTCACACTATTTCACAACTGAGAAATTAAACAGAGAACCCAGCATTGTTGAATGTAGCCCTTTATGAATGAAACAAGTCATACTAAAATGAGTGATCGTAAAAGTCTCATCGTAAAGAGGAGACGTTTGATTCACAATCAACATTTAAGAAGTGAATAAAAATGTGAAGACTAGCAGGCTGGTCTTTCTCTATGGAGGTGACATGTCCCCCACAAGGGTGTACACTCCGACTGTATTTTCTGTGCAGTCTGATTCTGCTTAGAAAGTGCAAAAGTCCCATTAAGTTATTAAGAGATTCAGTCCTAAACAAGAAGAATGACACACAAATCTAAGGAGCCTATAATAATTGAAAAGTGATTAATTGTAACAATCTTATGCAAGAACGTTGGTTTTTCTAAACTAATTTGTGAAATAACTTCCTCACCAGATGGATAGGAAGGAGCATGAGTAACAAATGGTCTTTTTATTTATGAAATAAAGCTGCTAGGACAGCGGATTGCAGATAGCAATACGTTTCCTAATGAAAGAAGTATTTTGCACACTATTGCAGTGTTTATTCACATTTATGTATAACCTTATAAAACTGGGTATTATTCTCTCTTTCTTTCAACCTCATTACCTGGTATATTGCTGACATATATAAGCACTTAAAAAAAGTCTAATGTTATTGCAATTATACACATTGTCGAAGAAAGGCAAATCTTGTAACTCCTAAGCTAGCTCACGGTTCTTTTAAAATGCTTAATCTCATGGTACTACTCATGTAAAAATACAAAAACCAAGTGGAGGAATTATTCATTTAGTCCAATCAGCATGGGCCATATTAAGATGACAGATAATATAAGCTACCTGTGAGCGTTCCTCCACTCTCCCCCTCAGTCCCACACCACTGGCCTGGGACATGGTGGATGTTGGCACTGGTGGGGATGAGAGTACAGAGAGCAGAGGGCACAAGATCTCTGAGCAGGGTGGGCTGTGAGAGTCCTTGGGTTCTGACAGGAAGGGAGCTGGGCACTAGGCATAAATCTTCCAAGACACCTGCTGTAATTCTGCCCAAGTCTAATCACCTGTCCAGAAGATATCAGACATATCTGAAGAGAGAGTATACCCTTTTGCTACCTACACATGGGTTGGGGGAAATAAGAGTTGGACCTGAGGCTGAAGAGTGGAAAGCAAAGAGGCAGATCGCTTTTGACTCCTCCACAGAGCAAAAATGATCCTCTAACATGGTTCACTCATTCAAGAAATATATATATTGATTGCATGTTGTGAGACACTGTTATAGCCTTCCTAAATGTAGGAAAATAAAGCACGCAGTTTCTACCTGCAATAAGCTAAGAATTTAGAAAGTGGGGCAAGGACCAGCTACTCAGAAGTGATCATCTTCAAAAAAGAAGCAATTATCTCAGCCCCAGGCCAGTGCTTGGTCCACTTCGTGTTTAACCCCTGTGGGAAACTCTGCCACCAGAATGATGAGCCTGACTCCAGTCTGGTGACCTTCCAGGTCCTGCCTTCCACTGTTGTCAGAGTTTCCTCACTGTGAAATCCATCATATCACTGTTATGTCTACAACCTATCAGTGGTGACAGTTCATTACTTTTCAGATCAATCTGTCTTGGTCCCACAGACTGTACTGTATGGCTAAGGCTCTGAGTAATCAATCTGATTCTGCATAATCTGTCCTCCTCATATCTCATCTAAAATCATTGCCCAGTACTTACTGTACCCCCAAGTTGTCATTGTACTTCATCTTAATTTTTGTCACTCCTTTACACACACACACACACACACACACACACACACACATTTTCTATTCAATTGGTATGATGTTTCTAGAAATTACACTGTTTCATGCTCTCTCTAAATAATCACTGTGACCTCAACTTTTTCATCCCTGATCTCAGCACCCTGCTTGTGCCACTGTCATCTCTCATCCAAACTATTGCCATTATTTCCCTGTGACCAGCTGCTTCCCTGTACCAAGTATCTGCACAGCAGCAAACAGTCCTGTGTGCAACATGAAGTAGGTCTATTTTCACTCCTCGAAGTAAAATACTGTGAGAATGAAATTCACAGTCCCCTCCTTGACCTCTGTCACACTATAGAGATGCTCTCTTCCTCTAGATTCATTCCATGAATCACCACTTTCTGCTGTGCAAAGCTCCGCTAACCTAGCCTTCTTTCAGTTTCCCAAACACTGAATTGCCTCTGATCTCAGGAACCTGACACATCCTGCCTGCCCAAAACATTCTTATCCCAGACATTCTCATGGCTCTTTTATTCAATGAAGTCTTGTCACAAATGCCATCTTCTTGTAAGGCCTTATCTAAGCACTAAAACTGAAGTAGTACCTCAATTCCTCTTTTATTACACAGCATGCTTTATTGTCTTCCTGGCATGGTGCTTTCATTACCAGAAACTGGTAATCCCTAGTCTGTTTACTTCTTTGTTTGTTTACTCTCTGTCTCTTGCATTGAATGCCCCCTTAAGAAAAATCATATTGATCCTCTTCAATCAGGCTTGTGACAGCATTGGGACTGCTAGAAACTCAACCACCAATTTCTGGATTGATGAGCCCAGTTCCTTTCTCTCACTCTTCTCAGTCTTCATTTGCTCACTGCCTTTTCGGTTAGTCCTGTTGCATATCCAATGAATGTCTCCCAGAACCTGCAGCAGCTGATACAACCACCACTCACCTTTTACTTATAGCCCACCTTCAAGGAATCTCCAAATTAAAAAAGAAAATAAAAGTTAATAAATTAGGGGAAGCTCTGTAGCACGTGATAAGGATTTCACAGATTCAGGGTCATTTTTGCCTACTACTCATCTCTTCCCATGACACATAGTATGTTTCTTTACTGGATTATTATCTGCAAGTACCTGTTTTGTGGCATACTGGTCAGCAGCACCTTAAGATTTTTTTTTTTTGTTACCCATCTTCCTTCTCAGTTCAAATCCTCATCCTTTCTTCCCTGTGCTTTCATTCTCTGTCTTTTAAGGGCAGCTCATTACATACCAGTCTTGGGCAATGCAAAGGGGACTTTTTAAAAGTTTGTGACCTTAGAAAGCTAGTCTACTAGAAAATATTGGCATGCTCTCCAGGAAGAGAAACTTGCACCATGAGTTTGGCGTATAAGAATTTAAATGAAATAATGGGTTCAAAGCAGGGGAGTAGCTAGTTTCTATATGAATGAGGGGAGTCAGGAAATGTTCTCAGACAAAAATGACCCTATAGTGATCGTGTAGAAGAGAAACAAGATTTCTAGGCAAAGAAGCAAGATCAGTAAGGCAAAGCTAGAAAGATAATCTAGCACTTGGGAGAGCTGCAGTTAGGAAATCAGGACAGAAGTACATTAGGAGGTAAAAGAGAGGCACCAGGAGCAGAGCACAACTGCTGGGAGAGTGAGCTGTGCCCTACTGGACACTGGAGTTCTATCTCTTGGGGAAAATGGCTACAGAAGGCGCTCACTTATAAGCCTGTAGAATCTGAAGAAAGACAGAATAATTGCAGAATGAATTATATTTCTTCAGTCTTTCTAACTGAAATAAATCCTAGTAGGGTCAATGTTTTTCATTTTTTTTAAGACTTGGAAGAAACTTCCTTATCAATAAAAGCATGCCATCTATTGCTGTTTTATTTGCAGTTTCTTGTCTTCTGGGCTCACCAAAGCTCAAGTTTCATTCATTACAATGTGTAAATGGACAATTGAGACAATTTCAAGATTTTTCCAGAACTAGTAAATGATTGGTCATTTCAAGGGACCATTAGAGTAGTCATGGACACTGGGGTCTTGGTCAGTTTTCTTGTCACTAAGACAGTACCTGACACCCACAACTTACAGGGGTTAGGTTTATTTTGGATCACAGTTTTCAATGTCTCAGTCCACAGAGAGCAGGCTTCAAGACAGCAGTGGCCTGGGGAAGGCTCTGGAAGATGGCTGCCCATGTTGTGGGAGAGCAGCGAGGAAGCGGGATGGGAAGGGAGGAGCTGAAGGGGGTGGCAGCCAGGAAGGGGCCGCTGCCAACCAGGCCCGACCTCCTAAGAGCAAGCCAGCTATAGGACCTCCAAGATCCAATCACCTTCCGAAGCCCCACTTCCAAACACATGAGAGTCATGGAGGACATTCTAGATCAAAGCCGTAAGAGCTAGGCTCCTTTTGGTATCTGTTTGCTCTCATTGCAAGAAACAGATGACTTTATCACATGGAGAAAAAGGAGAAGTCACATTTCTTGGTCCTACCTTTTGGATTATTCTCTTTACTACATAAAATTTGTTTGTGAGAACAATGAACTATTTAGATAAGAATGCATTTAGGTTTCAGTTTAAAAGCACATTTTAATCTCATTTGTCAAATTGGGTGATAATTCTTTAAAGTCATTTCTGTGGCGTGAGCTACAGGCTTGCCTAAGCAAAACAGTAGTCGTGGCAACCCCAGCTTAAGGGCAATTCATATCTAGACGAAAGGAAACGTTGGAAATGTCAATCTGTGACATCCAACAAATGCTAAGTATCTTATTTTACCATAGCATTTTGATTTCTGCTGCTCAGAGGAGAAAATGGATAAAACATGAGAATAGAAAGTGTGAAAACAAGTTTTTTAAAAATAAAATATTTTAACCTTTGATGATAGGAACGGCAACAAAAAGTCAGTGGCTAGAAAGCCCTTCCTTGACACTAATAGAAATACAGAAATTTACAAAGCTCACAAAGATTTTAGCTACAGAGAGGATAGGCGATAGATGTTAGCAAGCAAGGACTTAAGAGGAAGGAGGAAATCATTTCTGTTATGTGTCTTCTGTGCACCAGGCTATGATTGAGGTATATTTTAACCTGTAATTTTGGATCACTGCCAGATGGTATTATTGGGATTTTTATTTATAAGGAAACTAAGGTTCAATATGTTAAGGAACTTGGCTTGATCTCCTAGCTCTGCAAGAAGAAATGAAATTAATATCTGGCCTGATCACAAAGCCCATGATCTTTCTAGTATACAATTTTTCAAAATTCTAAGCTAGAACATTCTAGGTAAGAGGCATGATTTAAATTGGTATTGTAGTAAATGAGTACCAGGCAGGAATGTAAGTAATGTACTGATTTGTGTCTCAGTATTTATTAATTTGAATTTCATACTTTTTAAGAAACAGCTAAATTTGAGGGAAATATCACTTATTGTAATCTAAACTGTGTGACCCATTTACTTAGTGCTGTGTGCCTAGAATCACAAAGGTGCATTGTATGTCACTGAGTCACTGTACTTTATTTCATAAGCCAAACAGTCATTGTCATCTTTTGATGACCTACCACATACTGACTCTTGGCCTTTTGGCTCAGATCAAATGTGATGACCTGCCTTATTTACTTCAAGTGATTAAAAGAAAATAGAACATTAAATGCCAGGCTACTGTCCCTGATGTAAATCAAACCTTATAGATAAGATATGTGGTGATGAAGGAGGACTTCGATCATCAGTTAGACCTGTGAAAGATTTAGTGTGACACCTAACATCTAATCAGGGCACAGCCTATTGAGGTCTAGTGTACTTTATTTCTTTGCACTTCCACAATGTTTATGTTTACCAAAGAGAAACAGACATCCCTGAGTGTGCTTCTAGAAAGTGCTTTCCCAAGTTGTTTGTTTTTCAGAGAAGGAGCGTTGTTACCAGATCGATGTGCTCAGGAAAATGAAAAGCCCTTGATTAGCAGCCAAGAGGCGTCCTAATGAAATGGCATCTTCCTCCAGGGATTTCAAGTGGTTAATAAAATGTAGTGCCCTTCATGTTAAGTGCTTTTGCTTGTTCTATGCTAGTCTGAGGTCCATTTGGTAAACACTGATACAGTATGAAAGTGGCCTCTAAAATAGATGAATTTGCATGTCCATGAATGCATTAAGGTAAGAATTTTATTGTCATCACACAGCTCAGTTGTATAGCTGAGGGTTAATTTACTATGTACACACCCTAAAAATTCTCTGTAAGCCCTAAGCCATCGGAGAGGGAAGGACTTAATAACCTGAAAATAGCAATAGCTCCTGAATGAAAAACTCTCGAGTCATTCAAAACACTTAATTCAAAAACATAATCTTTGGTGACTTTTGCAGAAGCAAGCAAACTGTTAGAATATGGTCTTCATTATGTTGTAATCTAAACGTGGATATAAATATATAAAGAGATTAGTATCTATGTGATACATTCATACAAATGTATGCATATGAAATGCCTTAATTTTAAGACTTCAAAGCCCAGTAAAACTAGTGGAAAACATTTAAATGATTCTTGAGAGTTCTGCAGCTTCTAAGAACAAATATTCATTAAGTCTTCTAATCAAGGACTAACAGACCCTCCCTGTCTGTCTCTGTCTCTGTCTCTGCCTCCATCTCCATCTCCATCTCCGTCTCTGTCTCTGTATATGTGTGTGTGTCTCTTTCTCTGTCTCTTCTCTGTCTCTGTCTCCCTCCTTCCCTCCCCCCCTCTCTTTATCTGTCTGCCTGTCTCTCCTTTCTTTCATCTTTACTGCTCTCTGAGCAGTTTCCTCATCCCTCTCTGTTCCTGTCAGGGATTTCCAGAGCCTCTGCACTAATTACTAGTTGGAGATCTTTTCCATCAAAAACATTACTTGGATACAAACAATCTCTTAATTCCAAATTCAGATTCATGAAAAACATATTTTGTGTCATTAAAATGTAGTGGTTCCTTCCACAAACTGAATAAACAAGGCAGTGACAAAATCACCTAAAGGAAGAACAGTTTACTTATAGCTCATGGTTTCAGAAGATTCA
Source organism: Tympanoctomys barrerae (assembly GCA_002564285.1). NCBI lineage: Eukaryota > Metazoa > Chordata > Mammalia > Rodentia > Octodontidae > Tympanoctomys > Tympanoctomys barrerae. The sequence goes on from NDGN011438767.1 coordinate 8,172, forward strand.
GTCCATGAGAGCTGGGCCTCATCACCTTGAGCACATGGCTAGGCATTACATCATGGCAGGAACTTGTGATGGAGAAAGCTGCCCACCATATGGCAGCCAGGAAGCAGAAAGAGGAGAAAGGCTGTCATGGCCCCTTCAAGTGCATTTTTCCAATGGTTTAGCTTTTTTCTGCTAATCTGTAGCAATTAAAGTTTCTATCATCTCCCAGTAGTGCCACTGGGTAGAGACCAGGCATTTAGCCCATGGCCTTCAGAAGACATTTAATACCCGAGCTCCAACTGTATCTAAATACCAGAACTACCCCAAAGGTAAATTACAACAGCAAATGCACTCCTTGCCTAGCTCAGAGCAGTGCCACTCCTTGAAATGGGCAGCCATGCCATGGGCTCAGAATCACATGCTGGGCTGGGGAGATAGCTCAGTGGTCTAAGCACCTGCCTGGCAAGCACAAGGACCAGGGTTTGATCCCTGGTATTGCATGTCATGCTAGTTCCAGAACCCCAGACACACCATGCTGGCCCTGAAACAGGTCATGGTGGCCCATGCCTGTAATCCCAGTGCTGGGGAGGCTGAGACAAGAGGATCACTACAAGTCTAAGCTGTGTAGAGAGACCCTGTAACAAATAAATGAATAAATAAAAACATAATTTTAATTTAAAAAGTCACCATGTTGCTGTGCCCTTAGAAGAAAGTTTCATCTATCCTCATGAAAAGATGAGGTGAAAATTCAATATGTCTAACTCAATAACCTTATATAGTAAAGTTTTAATTTGAAAAGGGCTGTTGTATTTTGTATCCAAGCTTAGAAACAAAAAGCCAGTCAGCATTCATCTTTTTGCACATTGACCCCTGTATCTGTTTCTGCCTCTGATGTCCTCCATACCCCCACACACCTATTCGCCACCTACCCCTCACTTTGAAAACTCAGCTCAGGATCCTCTGGGTTGACTTCCTGAGCCCTGTCCCTCCTATTTTCCCAAGGACCTGCATGCTCATGCATTAAACACTTGGCACACCCTTTAATACAGTAGCCTATTTAAAGACTTGAATGGGTCATTCACATACTGAGTGCTTTATTTTAGAGACTATGCTTAAATTCATCTGTATGCTGGGCGGCTGATTCTGAGAGCCACCTACGGGCAACATCTGAAAAATACATCATTATTTCCGAAAGTCTTAGACACAGTGTAAAACTCCATCATTATTTTTTCACCTTAGAGACTCCAGAAATAGCTTGATCTCCACTTACTCTTCACATGTTCTTCAGGTTCACAGGCCACCTCCACCAAAGAGAAAAATGTTTAATATAATCCCTATGTTTTCATTTTTAGTTCAAGGCATCATAGGTTTTTTTCTGAGGTAATAGTATATACATATAGCAAGTGTGTTTGAGAACTTTATAAATGTAATATAAAGATATCAGACAACTGGTATCTCACATTAAAGAATGAATTTGCATATTTCTACCCAAATGTGGACATGGAATTCTCTGATACACTTTTTATAACCATAAGAAAGAACTACATAACTGTCTTAACATTTCACCAACTGAATAGAACCCCCAAGTATATCCATAGTACACATTTTAAATGGTAGTAATCCTACCACTATATCCTATATATGTGTAGGCTATAGTGATCCTATATGTATAAACTGAAAGAATCTAAGACAATGTCTCAAAGTATATCAGAATAACACACTTCTATGTTATGTATCTGGGAAAGGATATATATTTTGTCTTATAAAACTTTTGGAGAAGTGATTTTATTTATTTTATCTTTGATTTATTTATCCATAAAGTTAACCTTATTCCCTGGATTGCTTTGCTAGTTGGCACTATTTACCTGAAGCTCCAAGCATGTCAATTCCTGCTTCATGATGTTCTAGCTGAGGAACATTACTGGGAAGCCATGCACAGTCACCACGTGGACACCAACCGGGCAAAGGAAACTCATATGCAGGGTACACACACCAGGCATTCAGTGTGCATATTTGGCAGTTTATTTCCACCAATTTACTCTCAGGCTCCTGTCCTTATATTTAAAGTGTGGAAAGACACAGTTCTCTAAGGGCCTAGGAGTGCAGCAGATGCAAGAAAAGGCTCAGCACCACAAACAAGAGATCAAACAAAAATTGACTTCCTGAAGAAGAAATTTACTTAGTAGTAAATAATACGTTATTTTTGTTTATGCTATTGAAAAGAAAGGATGTTACAAAGACATTATGAGAACCTGCCTCCCCCCTGCCCAGACATCCAGGGATTGAGTCAATTGGTTCTACTCCTAATCTCCTAGGTGGACTCCAGAATTGCCTCTTCACAGTACCAGAAAGAGCTGTGAACAGAGTAATGTGCTTTAGACATCTGACTCTGATGGCATGCAAACTCACCCTGAAGTGGAACTCAAATGTGGAAAACCATTTCTTCTTAAAAAATATATATGACTATTTAAGAAAATGTCTAGGAAACTATAGCAATATTGAACCCTGGAAAATGGCACTACACCCATACCCAGATCACTAAATCTTTCTAGAAGAGGCCCTAATCAAAATGTTGACACCTCCATGAATTCTTGTCTCCATGAATATGATTGCATTTGTTAAACCCCATACTCCATTTTTTTTTTGGTTTTTCCAACTTTATGGTCACTTTAACTACAACTGTGAGAGATAAATGCAATCTTCAGTCAGGGATAATATTATCTGACTCTAAAGATACCATGCTGGAACCAACAGGTGATACCGAGATTGATGAACTTATGGCAATAAGTCTAAACAGATTTCTTATTTTCTATTCTAACCTGCCAGAGTGATAGGATATAGTGAAAAATAATTTTAGAGATCTTAAAAGAAAGCATAACAGAATGTAAAGGAAGTGAGAAGAATTTAGTTTTAAGCAGTGCCCTCAGGACGCCTACATGAATACGTAGAATTAACTATATGATATTTCACAACTATGCTATAGTTATTAAAGTTATTAAACTGCTCTGAATTGCAGTTTACTAAAAGAATTTGTTCATTCACCGAACATTTATCTCCCAATATTGAACCAAGCTCAGTGTTAAAAGAACATCGTTGTTATAGATATGTTTTCTTCTGCAGTCTTCTACAAGGAGCTATTTTTTTAAAGAAAACAAAGGTGAATATGAATGAAAAAGATCCCTTAAGGATAACTTGTAAGTTATTTATTCATAAATTCTTGCTTATTGCTCATGGAAATGGAGAGGTTGACTCATAAAAATGACCACAAAAGTAATTCAGTTTCCTTTGCAACCATACTATTATATTTCCTAAAACAAATGTGAAAATGAGAACACTGTTTTTTTTTAACATACATTGATTTTAAAATAAAATTATAAAGAGCAAGTCATGGTCTTTGAGGTAGTTTAAGGTGAATTTCTTCATTACTGAGGTTTCCTCTGCTTAGCAACAAAATAAGTTGTTCATCTTCCTATCCTTTGACAGTTTTTCACAAGTGCTCTATGGCAAAGTTCCCCAGAGAAATAGCACATAAACACAAAACACATGCATGTACTTTTTCACTGTAGAAGTTGCCTCATGTGCTATGGCAGCCAAGAAGTCCCATGGTCTGATCTTCATAAGCTGGAGGCCCTGGAAGCAATGAAATAATTCTCACATATCTGGAAGTCAAGAATGAAGAACATCAGTGTCTAAGGGCAGAACACAGATGTCCCAACTCAACAAGGAAAATGAATTCACCCTTCCTCCACCCCTTCTATTTGGAATGTCAACAGATTAGATGATGCCCGGTGACATGGTGAAGGCAGATCTTCTTTATTCTGTCTATTGATGCAAATGCTGATCTCTTTCAGAGACACTCTTACAGACACACCCAGAGGTATTACAGGCCTGCACCACCACGCCCAGGGGTGGGCCAGCACAGTGTGCCTGGGGTTGTGGGGCTGGCACAGCATGTGGTACAGGGATCGAACCTGGCCTTTGCCAGGCAGGTGCTTAGACCATTGAGCTTTCTCTGCAGCCAGAATATCCTGATCCCACTTGATAAAATGTGTATCTTGTGAAACAAATGATATACAGAGCTCAGTAGCTTTCAGCACTGGCAGTTGGTTAGAATAACTAATGTTGCTAAGAGGAGAGATCTCTTTTTTGGAGAAAAAAAATTCAAATCTAGATAATAGGAGGGTGACAATGGTTAATGCACCAGTGATGCCATGATATCAAGGACCTGCCATTTGCTTGAGTTACTCTTCATGAAGAAACTGTTCTTTTTCCTCTAGCAACTTCTTGCAAAGCTGTTAGACTTTCCATATGTAGGATAAGCCAGTGGACAAGAGTCTTAGCAACCAGATAACACCTCCACATTTCTCAAGATTGCTTTGATGACTCCTGCCTTATGAATGGTTCAGGGAATTGTATCTGTACCCCAACTCAGTCATTACCAATTGTACAACCTACAAGACAGCCAAATTTAGCATTTCTCCATATTTTAAGAGGAAATGGTGACTCATGCCTGAGAGGCAGCATGAGCCAGAAAGTCTCAGGCATCTTCAAGTCAGGCTTTGCTCTGCCCCACATGTAAGCCACAACAGAACTTCATCTTATGACAAACCAGAGATCAAGTCTAAATTACTGTGTCTGCAACCTTGGGGTATTTAAGGTTTATGCAATTGCAGGAGTTGCCATGATGGTGTAGACCAAACATCCACATAGAATCTCTTAGAGCATTTGAAGTAGATTGACTTCTTCATCACAGTTGTTCTTCTAACTTTAACAACCACACATTTATATCCTGTTTCCTGGCAACCTAGAACTGCTCTTCATTTATGCTATAGTCTTAATAGAAATTGAGTGCTTTGGGCCATCACTATTTCTGCCTGTCTTCTTTCAGTCTCTTGTGAAGAAGACCAGATGGATTACAGCCTTTGATGTAGTTGCACATACATCAGAGTTGAACTAATGGGTTGCTTGCTGATTTTCCATTTTTACAGGCAAAAAACCTGGTCTGCCCCCATAGAAATATGACATGCTGGGCTTCGGTCTTGTTCTACGATGCAGGGTGAAGCATCAAAGACTGCAGCTCAAGGAGTAATAGCAGAGACGTATAACAGAAAGTAATAGCAGAGAGCTTAGTAAGAAGCAAAAATTTTAGGGTGAATGAAAAATTTTCTTATCACTAATCCAAGCTAACCAGATTGATCTGCTGATTCCAAATGTCATTTTAAATGCATGAACTTTTTCCTTGTGAACTGAGTAGACATACTTATTGACTTTTCCATGGAAGAAAATCCCACTTTAATACATAGTATGCTAGGTCTTGTGAGATTTTCAGGCAGAATTCACAGTGGACTTGGTGAAGATCCAGTAGAACCACTGCATGTGTCTGTTCTCTGGCATGACAAGAATCAACAGGAGTTGGCCAAGATGAAGACCTTTGCTAGAACCTGAGTAGAAAGGAAATGCTCTGTCAAGCCAATATGGCCCTACTCTGACAGGATCCTGTGACAATACAGCTTGGGTTATTAAGGGTCATCCATACAAGAGATAGTTCCAGTATCATGCTAGTGATCGAAGGGCATTATCCAGAGCAAACAAACCTTTTCTAGACTCACCAGCTGCAGTCAATCACTATGACACAAATCTGTTAAATTCATGTGCTTTCCTGATGCAAACAAAGCACAATAGTAAATAATACCACCAATGATACTTTACTCTGGTTTGTATGAGGACATCAAAGAACATCAAGCAACTTGAAAATATTAAGTATTTGTTATCTGTAGAAGTGAAGCTTAGAGTTTCACCCAGAAGACTTGCCAGTCAGATGAAACACAGCTTGTCAGGAACTATTCTTCTATAAAGGCATTTACATTTTCATTTTTTAATATTTGATCAAAATATTCTTTTTATTTTATTGAAAAAAGGTAAAGCAAAATTTTATAACAAAATAATAGAATATAAATAGAATTAAAAGAGTTAGTACAACACATATTGTGTTCATAGTAGTTATACAGAGTACCAGTTATGGGCATAAAAAATATAAAATTGACACAAGCATGAACTTTCCTTTTCAATGAACTAAGGGGTCCTAATACTATGCTACCTTGCATTTCTCTCTCTTTTCCCTTCCTGCCTTTCCCTCCTGTCTAGTTCCTTTCTCCTTTTAAACAAGTATATCCCATTTCACAATATCTACTACACATTCTAGACCTTATTTATTTACTCTTTCAGTTTCTCATATCAAGGAGATGACATGAAGTTTACATATATGAATATTATTTATTTCACTTGTGAGTATGGTCTCTAGTTGCATCCACTTACCTATAAAAGTGTCAAGTTTATCCTTTCTTATGGCTGAGTGGTATTCTATCATATAAAAATAGCACATCATTTTATCAATTCCTCATTGATGGGCCTTGGTTGTTTCCAAGATTTAGTAATACAAATTTTGCTGCCATAAACATAGATGCACATATATCACTGTTGAATGATGTTTTTAATTTTTCTAAGATACCCAGAAGGCAAATAGCAGGTTCAAGTGGGACCTCTAACCCTAGATTTTTGAGGAATCTCCATACTGATTTTCACAGTGCTTGCAGCAGTCTGCACTCCCAACAGTGCAGAAGGATTTCTTTTGCCCTACAGCTCCTCCATCATTTTAGTTGATTTCTTAGTGATAGCCATTCTTCTGGAATGAGATGGAATTTCAGTGCTGTTTTAATTTACATCTCTCAAATAACCAATGATGTTGAACATTTTTTGATATATTTATTTGTCATTTGTATTTCTTCATTAAGAAGTGTGTATTCACCTCAGATGCCTATTTTTGGATTAGGTCTTTGAATGGGGGAGCAGTTCCTGAGTTTTTTCAATTCTTTATATGTTCTACATATGAGGCTTTTGTTTGAGGCACAATTGTTTTTTCCAACTCTATGGGTTATCTTTTCATTCTGTTAGTGATTTCTTTTGATGTGCTAAAGCTTTTTAATAACATGAGATCCCAGTTGCTGATTATTTGTAGTGCTTTCCATACAGTTTGGGTTTTGATCATGAACTCTTTGACTACTTCTACGTCTTCAAGATTTCTACCTACTTTTAATTCCATTAGATTTATTGTTTTTGTTTCAATATTTAGCTCTCTAATTCATTTTGATTTTAGTTTAGTGCATGGTGATAGGCATGGGTCTAGGCTTAGTATTTGGCATGTTTGGAGCCAGATTTTCTATAACCACTTATTAATCACTTATTAAAGTTGCTATCTTTCTTCCAATGAACTTATTTGTCCTCTTTGTCAAAGATAAGGTGGGTAAGTGAGTTTATACTTATGTCTGTATCTTCTAATCTGTTCCATGGGTCTTTACCTCTGTTTTTTTGCCAGTACCATGCTGATTTTATCACAGTAGCTTTGTAATACAATTTAAAGTCAGGAATTATGATAACTCCTGCCTTGCCTTTGATGTCCAGAATTGCCTTTGCTATTCTAGTTCTCTTCTGGTTCCACATGAATTTTAGGAAGATTTTCTCTAGTACTGTGAGATATGCTCATTTTATTTTGATTGAGATTGCATTAAATTTGTATAGCAGTTTTGAGAGTACAGCCATTTTCACAATGTTGATTTTTCTTATCCATGCGCAGGGAATATCTTTCCCTTTCCTAATATTCTTTTTTAAACTTCTTTTTTAGAGTACTGTAATTTTCAATATACAAATCTTTTACTTTCTTTGTTAGACTGATCCCTAAGTATTTCATTTTTGATGGTATTATGAAAGGTATTGTTTACCTAATTTCTTTTTCAGTGAGTTTATTTTTTAAAATTTTGTTTAATATATTTATTTAAATTGGCAGTTAAAGTTTTTTCCATAATTTTATTGAGAAATAAATAGCAATGAGTTTCAAATCAAATTGGTAGGACAGTTCCGATAATTAACACATTGCATACTGCCTTCCTAGTGGTTATTTGTTGTACAAGATGCAGACATGAT
>NDGN011438772.1:0-12861 GCA_002564285.1 Tympanoctomys barrerae
GCAGGGTTACAACCCACGCATGTATGCCAGGTCTGAGCTGTGCCGGAGCTGGGGTGGGGCTGGATCTGAATCATTTCTGATGTAGTTTTTATTATTATTTTGTATGCTTTAAATGATTTTTAAAATTAAAATAGATGAAAATGTTTAGTGCGTAAAAGGCTTGGAATACACTGAGAAGTTGAGCATACATACGTTTTATTATGATTCTTCATCTATAACTGACATAGTATATTTATAAAAAAGAGATTATTTGCTCTTTATAGTAAAAATAATGCAAAGTGATCTGTTTTTATATTTTTATTTATTTATTATGCATTGAGTACAGGGGATACAGGATCAATGGTGTCTCACTACATAGATCAGACTCATAATGATCCTCCTGTTTTTAGCCTCCCAAAGTGCTGAGATTACAGGCTCATGCCATTGCACCCAATCTCACTTACCGTTTCCGGGTGCCCTGGGGGTGGGGCCAGCATGGCACGCCAGGGATCAAATCCCGGCTGCTGCGCTCTACCTAAGTATATGTATTTTAAGTCCATGTCAAAAATCTCAAATTTAGCAGACCAAATTTTGAGTTTATCAAGGGTATGTTAATGGCACTTATTTATTTATTCAAATAATTTTCATTCTTTTTGGTTTTGGTACAGTGTCTCACTACGCACCTCAGACTTGTAGTGATCCTCCTGTTTTCAGCTTCTCCAGCACTGGGATTATAGGCATGTGTCACCACGCTCAGACTTGGTGACTGGCTCAGTGTGCCCAGGCACGGGGCTGGTGTGGCATGTGGTGCCCGGGATGGAACTCTGGTCCCCGTGTGGTGATTTTTGTCTGCTCTATTTGTCAGTCACTGGGAGGTATTTCATGTTCTTAAAGCAGGATTGTGGATTTGTCACCCATTCCCCATAGCTTTGCCAATTTATTTTATATGTTTTGAACCTACCGTTTTAGCTATATAGAAATATATTCTAGGTTAACTCTAATGAATTAACAGTATCTCTCCGACTCTGTCAAGCTACTTACCATGTATTATAATTTTAGTCATAACTGTCCAACAAGGGCAATAGGTTTAAGATTTGGTTGCCCGCAGATAGTAGCAAACATGCTGGAGCCTTTATTAAGAGGCAGAGACTAGTCGGAGGAAGTTACTTCGCTGGGGTCACACTCTTACAGGGATGTTGCAAGAGTGGTCTTGTCCCTTCGGTCTATTTGCTGCTCAGTGGCATGCAGTGAGCCTCTTTCCTCTGCAAACAAGCCCCACCATGTTGCTCTACTTCCTTTTATGCCCAAATCAGCAGTCAACTGACTGTGGCATGAAGCCTCTGAAAGCATGAGTTGAAATATGCCTTCCTTCCTCTCACAATGATTTAGCTAAGATTTTGTCACAGAAACGGAAAGCTCATCAACATAATACTCAAGATACATAATCTAAATACATCTCATATATTAACATATATTTGAATTCGTACTCTGAGATGGCTATTATTATCCCTATTTTATGGATGAGAATTTAAGTTTGGAGATTCTAAATAACTTTCCCAAAGCTGTAGTAGTACTTGGCCATGTTAGGATTCACCCATAGATACTATGGCTCTTAAACCTATGTTCTTATCCAAAATCCTGTTCTCTGTATTACTTTTTTCATGATATAGTATTAGGTCCTCTATCATCATGAATATTTGCCTCAGTTTATCATCTCTAATATTGTTAAAGTTACATCATAGCAATCTAGAATTTGGCAGCCTACATTTACTCAAATCCATTTTTTAATCGTTCTCTTCCATTGCTTCTGGACTCAGGGGCAATGCAGAGTCCAGGAGAATGGACGACACTCCACCCAATGACGATACATCACACAGCGGCAGAAGGGAGGCCAAAGGGTAAGAAACATTTACCCATTATTAATAGTGCTTTCTGATATGGTTGTCACGAGCTACGTGTGCTTATTGAGCATTTGAAAGTGACTAGTTTGAATTAAGAGTTACTGAAAGTGCAAATAATCACCAGAATTTCAAGACTTTATATCAAAAAGAAAAAAAAAATTAAAAAGAAGCATGCATATCACTAATTTATTATATTGATTTTATATTTAAGCAATATTTTGAACACATTAGATTAGGTGAAGTATATATAAAGTTGAAAATTAAGTACTTTCATATTAATTTTAAAATATACTTAGTATAAATATTTAAGTTACGTATGGCTTTCATTTGTGGCTTTTTGTGACTTTATGTTTCTATTAGAGAATACAGATTCAGAGTTTCCTTGAAAATCCTAACTACCAATTTCTGCTTGTATTTCATGGGCAAAAATGTAATCTGAAGACTACGGGTCAGATTGTAGAGTGTAGTCTGCTGACCAAGCTTTCTGAGCTTCAAGAATGGAGAGCACTTCCCCCCTTGAAACTCTTATCACCTATTTAATTGATTTGGCTTTAATATCCCTTCATTTTCTACTTACTTAAAATGTGTACACACTCTTCCTGTACTCTCTGTAAAAGCTTAAGATGTATACTTGACTAAATCCAATTGAAAGTATCTCTGTGTTCCTCCCAAGAAATAAAAGGACATTTCTATGTCTTCCTCTGATTTCATTTGATTTCTATTTAAATGTAACTGGAGTACAGTGTCTAGTTATTTATTATGATTAGGATCTCAAAATTAGCAAATATTTAATGTGATAAATTATTTAAATTTGTACACAGTTTTGTGAAGTTTTGCCTCTAATTATTTATTATTATTGTTTTTTAAAATTATCCACCTTTCTTTTGGCTCAGTTTTCTTCCTTTTGTACTTTTTAAGACTGACCCATTGGGAGTAAGTTATTTAGTTTTTTAGTTGATTGAAAAATCCTTTTGTTTCTGCTTTATACTTGAATGAAAACTTAGTTGACTATTTGACAGTTATTTTCTTTCAACATTTTCTAATCTTTCCTTTTTAAATTACCAAGTAAGTTAGAATCCTACCTGCTGCCTAATTATTTCTTTTTAAAATTTTTATTAAAAATAAATTTCATCAAATAAAATAAAAGAGAATAAAATTATTATACTGTGTATTGTTATCATCAGTTCATCAGAGTATGTTAACCAAAGTCGTTCTTACAAAAAATTAGCACAAGTTCTTTTCAAGAAACTAAAGAAAAGGGGCTGGGGAGATGGCTCAGTAGACTAAGAACTTGCCTGGCAAGCTCGAGGGCCTGAGTTCAATCCCCAGTTCCAACAAAAAAAAAAAAAAAAAAAAAAAAAAAAGAAAAGAAAAAAGAAAAAGAAAAAGAGAAGAAAGATACACTTGAGACATTCTTAGGTGAATAGATACAACTTGAGAATATAACAATGAGTGAGATAAGTCAGAAATACAAGCCCTAATTATTGAACTCCTTTTTTCTATCTCCAAAATTCTATATGCTGCATAAAGCTGTCATTACGTTAGTACTATTTTCTACTTTACTAATTAACTTTTACTCTCTGCGCATTTTAAACATGTATATTGAATTGTTAATGTCCACAGTCACAAAAGCACTACCAAGAGATAGATTTCTATTCTTTTCTAAAGTCATTTAGGGCTGCAGGTTAGTCCTCCATATTTTGCCTCCACCAACTCCTGGTTACTATTTATCTGTTTTATGCCTTACAGTTTTGCCTTTTCTGGGATATAAAAAGGAATCATACAATTTATAACCTTCTATTCTCTCTGCTTTCCAAAGCATAATGATTTGGGTTTTACTCATCTTGTCTCATGTATTATTTGCTGTTTTCCTGTTGCAGAATATTATTCTATTGTGTTATAATCTATTGTTTACCAGTTAATGGCTACTTGTGTTGAATTCAACATTTTGGTAATTAAGAATATAACTTTAATTTTAATTAAATTAAGTTTGTGATAAACATTTGCATACAGGAATTTGTGTAGTCATATAAAAATAGTGTGTGTGTGTATATGTTACATTATATATATATTTATTATATTATATAGAAATTCCTCAAAAAAATACATAGGAACAAAGTTAGTGAATCAAATAGTAGGAGTATACTCATTTTAAAGAAATTACCAAACTACTTTTCATAATGTTTAAACCATTACATATCCATATTCTCACAGAAATCATCTTTGATTTTAGTCCTTCTAATCAAGCAAATTATAGTATCTTATTGTAGTTTTGAGTTTGATTTCCATAACGACTCATAATATCCGTCATCTTTTCCTATGCTTACTTGCTTCTGTATTAGCTCTTTTTTTTTTTTTCGGAACCAGGAATTGAACTCAGGCCCTGCACTTGCCAGGCAAGTGCTTATTCCACTGAGCCATCTCCCTGGCCCCTGTATTAGCTCTTGATGAAATGCCTTTTCAAATCTCTATTTACTTTTTAGACTGCTTTGCTTTGCTTTTTTATGTATTCTGGATACTTTTTAAAAAAAGATATATGCATAGCAGTTAATCTCTGTGACTTGGTTATTACTTAAAGTGATCTTTTGAGAAATTTTATAATTTGATAAGGTTTAGTACAATCATTATTTCTCATTAATATGTTTTTGTGACCTAAGAAATATTTGTTCACCCTAAAATCACAAAGATTTCTTATATTTTGCTAGATTTTTATATAGTTTTAGCTTTCTATGACTGTTTTGAGTTAATCTCATATTGCATGAGGTAAAGTGTGAGAAGTTAGCGATGCGCCTCCTGTGCTGAATCCAAAATGTCATGAAGCATTTCTTCTTTGTCTGGATGCTGCCTGAAGAACAAGGAGAAAGGTGGGCAGAAGTCTGGAAAAGCTTAATGCTAAGTAAAAAGTGATGAGTTACTTGATTGGAAACAAGAAACCTTTCTTCCCCACATCCCCAGTGATAGAAGTTTATAGACATTCTATAGAAAAGAAAACTAACTCCCTGCATATCTTAGCTATAGAGCATGGATTTTAAACTTAGTATGACTATTCCTAAAAATGATAGTAATAATAGCAGCAATATTTATTTATAAGACTTTAGCATTATACAATCTTTAATAGGAATTTAAGGAAGAAATGATACCTTTATTTTTTTTTAAATGAATGGTACAACCTGGTGAGAAGGCTGGTGGATGACGTTCTCACACATTTTTCTAGTTCTCGGTGGGTGCCACCTGATGGAACTCTTCCTTTAACCTTAGGCAAGTGATTATTTTTCTCATTTTCCACGGCTTACCTGGCTGTAACATTCAATGTAACATTACTAAAGGCTTGAAGATAGCAACAGGAAACTATCAGCAGATAATAGGCAATATATGTGACAAGATAGGATTTACTTGTTGAACCGAGCTGTCCATTATTACAGATTTTTATTAGGATTCTTTAGAAGATAGATTGCATTTTAGAATCCCCTAAGTAAGAATTTCTGCAGTTCAAAGTGAATAGACACTTCAAAGTGGAGAACGTGAGATAGTTAAGCTTTCTCTCCCATTTTATTAGATCTGCCCTTTATGTCCAGATTCAAAATGTCCATCTCTTGCACTCCATATTAATCCTGAGAATGATCTCACTTTGTAGGAAACTGAAACTATTTCACCAAAGGAATGTTCTTCCTGATAACCCTATCTTAATAAAGTAGTTCAAAATTCAGACAGGAAAGAAATGTTTCTTTACACTAATTATAGACAAACCCTGTTTAGAAAATTAAAAAAAAAAGATTTCAAGGCTCTGTTCTTGTTTTCAAAAAATGTATACTTTATTTAGTATTAAGAAGCATATAAAAGCTGTTTCAAAGCTTCAGAAAAAGGAGAGCTCCTTGTGACAGAAATTTGGGCTCAAATCAGAACTTAAGCCTTCAAGGCGAAGAGAGGGAATTGTGAGGAAAGGAATCAGTGTAGGTAACAGCGAAGGCAGTGGGCCACGAAAGGTTTTAAGGTAGAGTTCATAGGGAGTTAATTAGAACAGAAGATAAAAAATTAGAAAAAAATTAAAAAAGAAAGAAAGCCAGATTCAAGAGTTTGAACGTCCACCATTAGAAAATGGTGTGTTACCCTCAACCCGGAGCAGGGCGAGCTAGCACTGTGGAAGCACGGGTTCAGCTGCTCCGAGGATGCTTCAGTGGCTGGCCTAAGGCCATCTGGCCACATGGGAGCATGTCTGTTGTCAAGACAAAGTTTGGAGTGCTAAGAACGACACCCAGGGTAGTGACAGCGGTGAGGCAAGGAGATGGAGGCACCAGAAATGGGGAGAAAATGAAGTCTTTAGAACATCAGTACTTGGCTTGGAAAGGTAGGAGAAAACCATTATCACCAAAGTTATACTGGCCGTCATGGCGGACTTCTGTGGGCTAACATATTTTACCTAAGTTCTCCGACTTTGGCTAAGGACATACACATATCATCCAGATATGCAAATGAGTCACTTCTCCAGGTGCCAGAGGTGAAGCTTACTAAAAGATCAAGAGGAACACAGCTCACAATACAAACCTGTCTAGCAGTTCTCCCTCACCCCTTCTTGCTCGAGTTCATTTCAGTAAAATGCAGTGACTTAAGCTCCAAAGAACATTTGCAAGCTTCCAGTTTTCTCTAGACTATTGAAAAGGCAGAAATGGAAGCCACGCATAGCACGATGGGTCGGTTCTATCTTAGGCAGAAGTGAAATCTGAGGGACGTCCTGTAGCTCATGGCAGTAAGCTTTGGCTCTGGAAATCAGAGTCTGCACGTGCATGTAACTGCCCCATGCCGCAGCGCCTTCAGGCAGGGCAGGAGGACCGAACCCGGGCACGAATCTCCCTGCAGCTCCCCATCCTTTTCGGACTGCTCTTTACAGCCAGCACAATGGCAGGGAACTTTATTTTTTCCTGGCATTGCAAGTGACACCAGTCGGCTTCCTTTCAGGTGGGACTTCTTTTTTTTTCTACTTGATTTTGTTTTGTTTTAACTGTGCATTTTTAAAAAGTGCTTTCATAAGGGTACAAATCTAGACAAAGAAAACTTTTATGTAAAATAAACAAAAAGAATGGCCTGAGCCAGGATTTCTTTGTGGGACATGTTCCTCGGGCTATTTCGGAAAGGTTATTTATGGACGACTGTTTATCCCCTGCAGCCTGACTTCATCTCCTGGTGGAGTGAAATGACTGTGTGCTTAGTAGCACACTGGCCTGCCACCCTTGGGAATGGCCCGATGACAAATATTTACCACTGTGGGACAGAAGAGAAATCAGAGAAACAAAAATAAAATAGAAGTACATGCTGTGTCCTCAGGTATTCACAGCATTTTAAAAGACATGTGTTATTTTAAAGGAAAAATTGGAATAGAATGACGACAGTACAACTTAGCCTTCTTTATCGGAAGGAAAGAAAGCCCTCTAAAATACAAAGCTGCTCCAAGCAGAGGAGAATTTTCATCTTGGTACCTGCTCTGTAACCACACTCACCCGCTCCGCTACCTGGCTCAGGCCCAGGCCCAGGCAGTTAAAATTTTTATTCTTTTAATTGAAAATGAGAGCTACATCCAGTTCTTCAAGCCTGCATTTTTCACCCCCAAAATACATACAATAATAAAGGACCCCTAGGCCAAGTATTAGTCTGATACCAAAGCAAACTTATAAAACTTAGGAATCAAAACTTGGAATTCAACTTTCTAGATAATTACAAGAGAAAAATCAGGAAAGTCCCAGGTAAGTTTCATGGCGCCCCCGACTTTGCATTCCAAGCTGTGTGCCTGCCTCCCTCGTGAGTGTCCCAGGCGGAGCCTTCCTTCGGTGCTGTACTTCCTGTATTGGGAGAAACAGAACTGCATTTAAAATCAAATAAACCCAGCTACAAAGGGGCTTATAAAATAATCATAGTCATGAACAGCATGAAACAAGGACAGCCACTAAAACCATAAAGGGAATACTTCATGGATGGCCGTGCTCTAAATAAAGTTCACATGAGCGTGTAACGTTAGATGCTTTTAAAATCCGGAGGACAAAGTGCAGGCGTGTTTGTGCGTTTGTCTTTCCCTGCTCAAGTTCTTCTCCAACTTAGGGCTGGCCGCTTGCACAGTTTGCTTGGGAGGTGGTTTTTACTTTCAAACCTGCACACGATCAAGAGGAAAAACATTTCTAACTCTGCCTGAACTCCAAAGCGCCGGCAGATTCTGGCTTGTGCTCAGAACCAGCGTGCATTTGCTGTGTGGCCGAGCCGCGCACGAGCACCTTGGGAAGACAGGCTGCTTTACCCCGGGCGAGGGCGACAGCTTCAAGGCGGCGGGGCACCACGCATTTCAAAGTCAGTATTTGGCAGCTTCTCCTTCCTCGATTTGGCGAGGAGAACATCATCAACAAAGAGGCATTACTTTTAATTGTATTTAAAAGTATATGTCCCCTCCGACTGGAGAGATGGGTGCCCCGCGCAGCCCTGACTCTGCGCGCTCCGCTGCACCAGCGGGGGAGGCCGTTCAGAGAAGAAGGCTTTGTTTTAATTAGCGCAGCAGCAAGCAACAGTCTCCCTGCTCCTTTCAGGGCTTCCCGTTTACAATCGCCCCAACCCACTCAGCCAAAAATTGTTAGTAAGAAAAATTCCACAGAAACCGAAAGAAAAGGGCCACAGAGCCTACGCTTTTTAAAGAGCTTTTCCAAGCTGACTCTGGGCAGAGCCGTCTGCAAGAGCAAACGCTGAACTATTATTGCCTGAATGGGTTTCAGCTCCGGGGATGTCCCCCCAGGTTAGCAGGGTAGTTCAGCTAAAAGTAACAGTAAATTCTTCTCTCTACCCCTCACTCCCAGTTGGGGGGGGGGGGGATCACAGTCCACGTTTAAATAACATTAAGGATCTGGTTTAAAGTGACAAAAGCCAGGAAATTCAAACTTAAAGGAGGTTAGAGCCCTATTTCCAAGCCAGTTTTTGAGAGTGATTAAAATACAGATTCAGTCCTCAGTGAATGAGTTGGGGACGAAATGCCAGCTTTAGCAGAGCAGTACAGAGCTATTGTGCCCACCGAGCCAGGCTCTTCTGGGTACTGAAGTGGTAGATATGAGGAGTAGTTTTTAAAGAAAATAAAATTAAAAAAAAAAACACTTTTAGGTGGGGATGGGGAGCATGTAGGAAATTATAGCGTCTGACAAGAGTTTATTTAGATTTAGCCAAAAAGTCTTTGGTTCCCTTGCTTAGAGCTGACCCGGTTGCATCTGATTAATTGTCCTTTGGATTTTCTGTGTTTTTTCCTTTTCCTTCTTTATTTTGGATACTGCCTAAAGCTATTTTCATTGCAATCACATTGAACTGTCATCCCTTTTTTCCTTAATTAAAAAAGAAATGCTTAAATGGGATGCAAATTTCAAATATTGAGATCCATAGCTTATTGGACTGCTGGATTGCAATGGCTGTGAAGGTGCTCTCAGTGGCTTTGCAGGACCAAGGGCTGGGTGTAGATCAACACCTCTCACTCATTTCCAGAAGGAGAGAAGCTGGCTTTCGGTCTGTGTCCAATTGGTGCAAATTATTGGCTGTACAATCATGTGGATGTATGATTATTTTACAATTATTGGAATTAAAATAGTTTGGATTAAGTACTTACTGAGTGAGAATAATAAATTGAAATATTCTCATACAAAAACCTGAAAAATGTTCACAATGACAAACTACTTAGGAGTCATTGTATTTGTACTGGTTTTAAAAATCCAATATATACATTCTAAAGATAATTTCAAAAGAAATATTTTGTGCTCTAATAGTAATGCATTGGCATGCTCATGTGATATCAAATAACTTTCATCTGTTCACTGTAAAACTAATGTAATTCCTCCATATGAATTTTGAAAATTCTATTTCTCCTTTGCCTCATTATACCTCCAGTTTGTTGTAAAAACAACAAACTCAAACTGAAACATTTTAAGCTCTCTAATATCATGCTGAATTAAATTCTAGTATTTTCATATTCCTAACATTGATTTAACATCCTTGGAGCTAAAGGAAGAGTTGACTTCCTATGTATTTCTTAGTGTAAATTTTAAGTAATTGTCCCATTTTCCCCAGTGCCAGAACCAGCATCTTTGTGCTTACTTAAACAAGAGTTTTCTCAAGTTGGACTTATACCCACCAGAAGCAAGATGTTGCACTCACTGGTCATAAAGCAATTCTGCGGGATGCACGGGGTTCCTTGGTGACACCCAACTGAGAGATACCACGTATGCACAATCTTAGGCAACCACAAGAGCCTTCCCTGAGATTAACTGTTTTTGCTGTCGGTAGTTTTTTTTATGTATACAGAGGATTTCATAAAGTTGTCTGTAGCATTTTGCTGTGCTGTCTCTTCAAAACATATTTTGATGATGGCCAGGTGCCTGAGATTAATAAAGACAATCTGTGGCCAGAAGATAAAAATCATCAATCCCACAACAAAGAACTAGAGCTTCCATATCTGGTGTAATGGATGCCATTCTTTAAAGAGGTAGGCAATTTTGTTGATATGAAACACCCTGCCATCTTGTCTTCCGAGAAGAGAATCCCATTCTGAAGCCCTGGAAGACAGTACTGTGGATACGAAGGGCACAACTTCAGAGGGAAGAAGTAGGTAGACTTCAATATATAGTACTGCACTGTCCCCAGCTGCATAACCAAGGAGAGTTAAATATTGACTACTGCTGTCTTTAAGCATTGTTTTTTGTTATATGTAGTATAGAAATGCTGAGATCAACCTCATGAAGACTGCATGAAATGGTGAAGAAGTATCGTGGTAACTGATAAATGATACTTAATAATGGTAGCTAGGATGATGGCGATGATGATGCTTGCCGTTTTGCTCTCCACAGCTGTAAGTAGTAGACAAGCTTTTGAGTCTGGCAAGATATTGTTATAGTTACTTTCCTCTTGTTGCTGACATGAACCATCTGACATGCAAAGCTGAAGGAGAAAAGGGCATTTTGACTCACAGTTTGTGGAGGTTTCACCCCTAACTGGCTGGCTTCAAGGCAGGATGACGTGACAGAAGATCATCGCAGAGGAGAAATAGTTCATGGCAGGCAGAAGACATGAGACAGAAGCATGCAGCAGGTGACAGCAACAACCTTCTTCCCGCCCCTCCTATTTCCTAAGGCAGGCAGCACCCGCACCAGGCGGGGCCTTCCCACTCTCAGAGCTACGCCAAACCAATCAGTGGTCGGATTTAGTAATCTCACACCCTCCCTCCCAGCATCACATATTTAATGAAGCATCACAGGCTCTAGGTTCAGCCACCTCTGAGAAGCCCCACCTGTGGCTGCCTGCGGCTTTGGGAGACATCTAGAATAAGCCATGACAGATCTTCTGCATGTTCTGAAGGCAAAGTGAGCCAGAATACAGTTTCTAGTTCTGTTTGTTTATAAAGTCTTACTCAAAAGGCAAGAAGAAGGTTCCTGTTTGGATGCTACAAGTCACCAGAGGAAGGTTTAAGATGTTCTGAGAATTGTGTGTCCTGCCCCTATCTGTTTACAACCTAGAAAAGGATAGTCGAGTGTAACAGTGAAGCAACATTTTTTTCTGCTCCCTGAAGCTTCAATAATCTGGGCTTATAAAAAAATTGACAATAGGCAAACTCACAAGAAAGGAGGCATGCACATTTAGCATGCATGCAAATGGGGGTCATAGGAGGTATGAAACTTAAAGATGGTTGAAGCTTAAACACTATTTGGAGCTTTAAAAAAAAGAGATATAAGCCTAGAGATTCTACAGCTGCTAGTAAGGGGAAGTATCCCAGCAAGAGCGATAGTTTATGGGAGGAATAGAGGAAGAAATTTATGGCTACTGTTGCAAATAAAAACTTGCAGGTAATAGTCCTCAAAATAGATATTGGCTTTGATAAGCTCTTCTGCATGCAGTGACAGATCTTTGGTCTCCTTTCCAGTAAGTTCATCTCTCTTTAATGAGATAACAGGGAAGATCCGAGCCCATTGCATTCCTTCTGGAGGACTTGATGACTCCTAAGGAAACTTCAGAGAGTATGTCTTACTTTGGGAGGGAAAGAGAAGAAGAGACATGGAGTAGGAGGTACAAAACTGGGTACGCCCCAGACAAAGAAACTGTGTCACTGTGTTCTCCAGTTCAAATACTCAGTACAGGGACTAGGGAGATAGCTCAGCAGTCTAAGCACCTGCCTGGCAAACACAAGGACCTGGATTCAACCCTGGTACTACATGTGCTGCCCTGGAATCCCAGGCATGCTGCGCTGGCTCCAGAACCCTGAGGGTGGTGGTACACTCCTGTAATCCCAGTGCTGGGAAGGCTGAGACAGGAAGATTACTATGAGTCCAAGCTGCTTAGGAAGACCCTGTACCAAATACATAAATATACATAAATACATAAATACCAAATAAACAAAATACTCCATAATGCACCATTCTTGGGGTAATGCTTTCTGAGTATCAAAATATTCTCTAGGAAAGGGACTATCCAGTTATGGCTAATTTTGTACTTATGTTGGGCTATTTTTTATTGCTGAATTTATGATAGAATAGTACATCTTGCTTGCTAAAACTAACCATGATTAAAATGCTGATCCTAAGAACAACAGAGTTAAAAGGAGGCTTGAGATTCATATCCTTGGGATGATGACTGTGGGCATCCATGGGTGAGCAGGAGCAAGAACAACTGAGGATGACACCGTCCCCAGGGGCTGGTGTCTGTTTCTATGCAAGGCCTGTCATGTCAGACACCTCCATTTTTCCCTTTTCAGAAGCAGAGATTTGAGAAACCTTGGCTGAAGACTTCACATAACTATGTGATCCTGAGAACAGATGAATTAATCTGTTGACTTTTTATATAAAAATGGGCTGAAGGTTGCTTAGCTTTCTGAAGATGCTAGGCTTGAAACAGAAGACAACTTTTACAAAGAAGACAGATTGCCAAGCAATGGCCGTGACTCCTCCACATGGCTGACACTGACAAAGGTTCTACAATCTGAGGT
>NDGN011438784.1:0-12754 GCA_002564285.1 Tympanoctomys barrerae
GGGGGAGAGGGAGAAAGAGGAGAAGGAGAAGGAGAAGGAGAAGAAGAATCCCCCTCATAATCTTTCCTTTCCCTTCCAACACACCTATTCCATCATGCTTAGCACTTTCTGAAGCAGTTCTATAAGCCCTCATTCTTGAGTGTCTTTAGTCATGTTGTCCTCTTTACTTCAATGTCTTGCATGATTCACAACCTGCCATGGTCATTTTGATTTTAGGGAAGCGTCAGAAGTCACTGGTTCCAGATCTGGTGAATAAGATGAATAAGGACGCATTATAATGATTTTATGACCCGGTCTTTCTTAGATGGTATTCAATAGCAGCATTCACCATGTTTTTTCAACACATTCCATAAAGACTTATAAAAAAGAAGGCTTTTAGAACTGCCTCTGAAGTGGCAAGAACATAGGAATAAGTGTGTTCAAAGCAAGTGGTGGCATTTTGATTACTGAAAATGTGTCACTTACTCTAACCATTTTTTTTTTTTTTTTTGATGGGGGAAGGATCTACAGTGTGTTCAGGGTCTCACTACTAGATTGGACTCATAGTGATAAGAGCTGGGATTACAGGCACGTGCCACCACGCCCGGTCTCAATTTCCATCTCAGTATGCCCCAGGGGTGGGGTGGGCACCGCAGGCCCAGGGACAGAATTCCTGGCCTCTGTGCCAGCTTGCAGGTGCTTTAATCCTCTGAGCTATTTGGCCGGCCCTACTCTAACCATTTTTATACATATGTTTAAAGTCATTTATTTATTTATTTATTTGGTAGAGTCTCACTACAGAGCTCAGACTCATAGTAATCCTCCTGTCTCGGCCTCTCCAATGCTTGGATTACAGGCATACACCACCATGCCTGATTTCAATGGTTGGCATAGAATGTAGTACCAAGGATTGAACCAGGGTCCTTGTGCTTGCCAGGCTGGTGCTTAGACTGTATCCAGTCTGGGTGGCTGGCTCAGCATACTGCGGGGTGGGGCTGGTGCAGCATGTGCTGCCAGGGATAGAGCCTCCGTCCCTGCACTTGCCTAAGCAGGTGCTTGGTCTGCTAACTCACTGGCCCTTCTCTTTCTTTTAATCATACTTCACATATACCTTTACATGTTATTTACCCACCTGCATGGAAATGGGCAAAGCTTCCAGCTGGCATGTGCTGGGAAAACTCGGGATTGTTGAAAAATAGCCTTTCCTGTGGTTTTTAAAGAAACCCAAATGTTGACATGGGACAATGGGGATGGGCAGAGTGCAGGCCAGACCCTGGTCCTGGGGCCTGGGGTCTGGGGAGGACAGGGGCGGGCAGTTAGGAAGTCTGGTGGAACAGGCCCGCATGGTTACCAGCACCAAGAGAGGAAGAGCCTGTGAGGCAGATGGTTGGGTCTCAGGGCCACTGGCTTTGGGACAGAGGCAGCTGCCCCCTGGTTGCTGCCCTCCAGCCCTGTCCTGGCCTCTCCCTCTTCAGCCTATTCACTCGTGTTCCTCTCTCTGCATGATCTGTTGAGCCACCTCCTGGGAGGCACGTCCCGTGCAGTCCTGGAGTCTTCATCTCATGAGAGTTCTCTCCGCAGCTCACCTGCACTTTCTGTGTCTCATAACCAACTTCACCTTTCAGGAGCATTTGTCCATATTTATGTTAACTTAACCACCAGGCTTGTCCATCATTTATTTATCACCTGTGTCCTTAGGGATGAGGTCACCCAGGGTAGGGACAGTGCATGCCTGATCTACTTCAATATTCTCACTGGTTATGCATATGCCCTACCAAATATTGTTTGAATGGAAAAGTGAATGAATTAATGAATGAATAAATAAGTTGGCATCTCTTCAATAAACATTATGTGCATGAATGAATAACCTAGAATACATTTAATAAGTATTATTGAGACGAGTGAGTGAACTGAATACTCTCAGTAAGCACTGTCTGAATTCTTAGAGCACACTTACAGAACAGCAGACTGGTAGGCACAGTGTAGCAAAGTGAGAAATCAGTTCAAGGTTTTTGACCACAGGCTCCTGCTGTTTGTCACATAGCTACCTTGCTAAATTCAGTCTTCCTTGACTGTCTTCCTCTCTTTGATATTGCACTGGTCCAACATGAATGTGTCTGGCTTGTGTTTCCCTTAGTTAGAAAAAAATACATCTTGTTTCCAGCTTCCTTCGAGAACTTTATGTTGGGACAGACAGGCACAGTCAAGGATCTGTTTATCTCTGCTTGCTCCGCTTACGCCCGCTCCCTCTCCTCTTCCCTGGAATGCTTCTGTCCAGTGATAAACAATTCCTTTTAAGTACATTTGTCTGACAACTTAATTCATGTATTCCATGCAACCAATCATGTAGTAACCTGCTATCAGCTTTGTACTTCCTGCTTGTGAACCATATTTAAACTGAACTCAAACCTGTCTCTAGCTGATGATTTGCACCTCAGGGTGCTGCAACCAACTGGCATAATAAAAGTTGCCTTCTCCCTCCTCACTGCAAAGAGTCTTCCATTTGGTTTGATATTGATTTTCTGCAACAGATGGAGGCATGAAAGAATGAGTGAGAGCTCTCACTGTTGTAAAACTGTAGTGTTTCTCAAAGTTGCAGAATCTATATGTTTGGTCTAAGTCTTTCCCCACTGTCTACCTAATGTGTAATAGTCACTTGATAGAAACCAAAAAATAATTTTTAATGAACATTTGTATAAAGGATATAAAGAGACTTGGTGTCTCTGCCTTTGTAATCTTTGGGGACAGGTCCCTTTTATTCTTGTCCCAGGAGAGAATATCTAACCCAGGTTTGAACCCTGGGCTCTAGGTCACTGAGAGCCACATTCCTGTCCTCTGCTTCAAGTTCCCTAAGTTCCTTCCTGCTGTTGCCTCTTCAGCCTTCTGATGCCTCTTCAGCCTTCTGAAGTGCAAATAGGTCTGATGCTGATTTCTACTCTGCTATCTTCTGCTAAGTGAGATCAGTTTCCTTGCCTGGAGCTCCTTGTCATGTGCACCCCACGAGGCCCTTCTCCTATAGGCACTGCACCTGGGCAGTTGTGCAGCTGGGCACTGCATCACCTGGGTACTGAAGCACCTGGTTCCAGCCCCCCCTGGCCTGGAATGAGCTGAGCTGGACGAGTAGTTTACTCAGTGAGAGCTACATAGGTCAAGGTGAGGCCAGTACCACCCAATTAACAAGTATCACCCAGATGCTTCAAACCCAGGGGATCCAATTACTTCTTCTGCTTCTTTCATTATTCACTCAGCATGACTTTTGTCCTCTAAGTGAAGCTGTACCAGAAAATAGTGGCTTAAGTTTAAACATTTACGTTACTCGTAGCAATTGGCCAAGGAGATTCCTTTCTTAATAATAATAGAATTAAGGTTTTGATACAAGCCTCTAAGAGTTTACATAATGCTTTCTTTTGTATTATCTCATTAGAGTCACTGAGTCCTTGGAGTAATGTTTTATTCTTATCACATGAAAAGAGGGACTCAGTGTAATGTGCTCCAAGTCACTGGCATATCTGAGAAGGAACACCAGATGGAATGTTCATGCATTTAGAAACATCCTAATATGTTCCCTTTTATTTCGATAGCTTTGTGTTCTTGGTGATAGGCCAGGTAGAGTGAGGAAGATAGGAGAGAAATAATCAAGTAAGAATTTTTAGGAAATTATTTTAAGAAATAAAAGCAGAAGGAAGGACTTAGATATAGGAAAGTTGCCCTTTCCACAGAGAGCAAAGGAGAGGCCCACTATGAGCACTTACTTTCATCATCATCCTGCCAAATTCTGCCAAGCATTCCCATTTTTCATGGAAATAAACTTAGGCCTGAGGTAACGACAAACCTTCTGACAGATTGTTTGCAATTAGTGTGACTTCACATGGGTATTTACAACCTGTCTTCACTCTTCCTTCCCTTAGGAAGCAGTCCATCTTTTACCATCTGAGATGGCCTTGTGACTTACTTGGGCCATTGCAATATTATACAGATGGCACTAGTGATTCTCAAAGCTGGATCTCAGCAGAGGTTGGAGTTTTGACTTTGCTTTATGCCTTTGGAATACAGAGATCACCCAGCCTAATCCACTGGAAGGTGAGAAGCACAAAGTGAGTGGAAACACCAAGCTAGCTGCCAGCATAGGAGAGAGGCCACTTTTGATCTTCTGGCCAGTTAGTGATCCAGCTGACACAAGTGGAGAAACCCTCAAAGGTATGGCTCAAACAAACTTATTACAGTTATGTTGACATGATGAGAGATCATTCTAAATTAAATGTTGGAGTTTTAAGACCATATGTTTGTACCAATACATAGTTAAAAGAGAAATTGAAGGCTTCCATAATAAACACCTAAATAATATAGCATTAGCCTTGGACCCGGTTGATGGGTAAAGATTATAGTGTGGAGCAGATAGTAGAGGCAGGAAGAGTTATTAGGGATCAGAGAAAGAACATCCTATACTACCCGCATAGTAGCAGAGCAATCAATAAAAGGGAATCCTGAGGTCATCTTTGAACATAGAAAATGTACTTCATGACCTTGAGATCCTGGCTCAGAATATTTCCAACTGCAATGTTAAAAGGATCAAGTTCTTTTAATTAATTTATCTATTTATATTATCTCTCTATGACAAAATGTAGGACACAGGAGCTAAGGAAGGCAATATTTAGTTTTTAAGCACATTTTCGAGGACATACAGAAGGTCCAAAATTTGGTGGGTTTAAAAAATAATTTTTTTGAATATATTTATTACAGGGTCTACAGGGTCTCACTATGTAGATTGGACTCATAGTGGTCCTCTTGTTTTCTTTCTTTTATTTATTTATTTTTTATATTTTAGGGAAGGGTCTATAGGGTGTTCAGGGTCTCACAACTAGGTCAGACTAGTAGTGATCTACCTGTGTACAGCCTCCCAAGAGCTGGGATTACAGGCATGCGTCACCACACCTAGTCTCAATTGCCATCTCAGGGCACCCCAGGGATGGGGCTGGCATGGCAGGCCTGGGGATCAAACCCCCGGCCCCTGCATCTGCTTGCAGGCACTTTAATCCGCTAAGCTATTTGGCCAGCCCTGATCCTCCTGTTTTCTTAAAAATAATTTTCATCCCCTGTGTGTTAGAGCACAAGATTTTCAAAGTAAGAAATAGATCTAGAGTGAAAGCAAATCAAGAAAGTAGCTCTGAGACCATTTTCAGAGTTCAGAGAGGTTTGAGTCGATACTAATAAGACCTTTCAGTCTGACAAATATTAAGGGACTCACCATACAGCAGCCTTACGTGGTGCTCAAGGGACAGAGACCCAACACAGAATAATTTGGGGTCAATATGAATATGAAGCCAACATCAATCTGATTCACTGAAAGGACATACAGGTTTTTAAGATTACTGTAGTAGTAGCCAGTAGTGAATTAGAATGTACATTGTTTTCTTTTCTAAAACCACCACAAAAAGTAGCTGATAGAGTAGACTCTGACCACAGAACAATACTGATGCTGAAGATCTGACACCACATCCTGCACTCCTTTGAGGCAAATGTCACTGCACTTTCTTTTGTCATGAGGAAACTAAGGCTCAGAAAGGCATGTATACTATGTCCGATGTTGCTGTCTTTGTCCATTTTCTGTTGCTGTAACACAATACTTCAGACTGGGAGACTTATAAAACAGTTTAGTTTTTACTAGAGACTGAGAATTCTAAGGTGAGGGGGCCCCTTAAGCGAAGGCCATCTTGCTCTGTCACAGCACGCTGGAGACATCGCCTGACCCCAGGGAGAAAGCTTCCAAGGCTGGGTCTTTATTCTTCTACTGCAATCACTGACACCACCATAAACGTCCCACCTTCACGACCTCATCTGAACCTGACTACCTCTCAGAAACCTCATCATCAAACACCATTAACAAGGGAACTTTTTTTTTTATTATTATTTAATGTGTTTGGTTGCTACAGGGTCTCACTACGCAACTCAGACTCATAGTGATCCTCCTGTTTACAGCCTCTCCAGTGCTGGGATCACAGGTGTATGTTACCATGCCCTGGACTCTGTGGCCAGCTCAGCCTGCTGTGGGGGTGGGGCTGGCATGACATGTGGTGCCAGGAATCAAACCACTATCCCTGCGCCTCCTTAAACAGGTGCTTAGTCCACTGAGCTATCTCCCCAGCCCAGTATGGGAACTTTTTAGGATTGCTCACCTCTTAAAAATAAACAAGGAGTTATTTACAATTATAAGTAACTGTAAAACAACTTAAATGTTGGTAACACCTAATAATAAAACATTTAGTTGGGCAGGCCAATTAGCTCAGCAGATTAAAGTGCCTGCTTAGGCAGACATAGCGGCCGGGGTTTGATCTGTGGTGTGCCCTGCTGGTGCTCCCGTGGGGGCGCACTGAGACAGAGATTGAGACTGGGCATGGTAGAGTACACTTATAATCCCAGGTCTTGGGAGACTGAACAAAGGCGGATCACTACGAGTCCAGTCTATGTAGTGAGACCCTGAAGACGCCGTAGATCCTGTCCTAATAATAATAATAATAATAAAACATTTAGAAGCAAAGTCTTGTTCACCTACATAATGGACCGCATTCAGTCAGTAAAACTTATGCTATGTATGTGTATTATGAATGTGAAATTGCCTGTCCTTTGTATACTGTCATAATTCAACAAAAATTAAACCCATGAATTTGGAGAGAAGACATTCAAACCCTAGCCATCACTATGCTGGGAAGTGGAGGCCCCAGGACCTGGCCCAGAGCTGCCTGAATCCATATCTTGAATTTGAAGCCACTCAACTCAACTGCCTGCCCTGGAGTGTACACAATCAATCAGCTGCTCGTGGTACTTGGTTTGTTCAGAATGAAATTCTACCCTGCAAAGCACAAGTGGAGGAAACTTAAGATCCACCTCAACCAAGGGCCAAGGGAACAAGGGGTTTCTCCAGGTCCCTTAGCTGCATTCTCCCCACCCCTGCAGGATGCCTCCCAACTGCCCAAACCAAGTCCAAGCTGCCTTTTTCCATCTGGCTCCTCTGAGCATCTGAAAGAAAGCCTCCTGGCTTGTTTATAACACTCCATCCAAACCTGCTAACTGTGTTCCTGCCCTGACCAGACCCTGTCAATAATAGTTGTGTAGGATTCAAATGGTGTGAAAGACCTTGGGTGTTTGAAAGGTTAATTTGTCCCTTTGAAATTGCACTCTCTCTCTCTTCCCCTTAGGGCTTTGGCATCTAACAGTGTCTTTGCTCTTTTTTTTTTCCTTTCTTCTTTCTAAATAGAGATGGTGCTGTATGCTTGTTTCACTTTTCCCCCCTTCCCACAGGAATAGAATCCTGAATTGCTTTGTGCAGAAAACCAAATTATTGAATTACAAAAAAAGATCTATTACTCCTTCAGAATAAAGACAAATATATAGGTTGGGGTGTAATGCATCAATTTGAGTAGTAAATACAGAAAACAGAAATGATATTCATATAGAGGAGAGGAATGAAGACATCAAACCGCCGCAGAGAATAATAAAGATGAAGAAGGCAGGTTGGGTTACATAAGTGATCAAGTTGAGCCCACAGGCAAGGCTGGCTCTACAGGGATGAAGTGGGTGGATGTCAGCAAGACGGGGAACAGACAGCTTTGGTGTTTATGCCTCTGCACCATCAGCCACCCAGTTCCTTCAGTGGCTGTCTTTTAGCTCTGGGAAACCTATTTCTTTGCACAAAACGCTGTCCACTTTTTAAAACAGTGGAAACAGTAATAGCACTGCCTTATGCAGAACTACTGGTATAAGAATTTTGCTTATGCTTAATCTCGGTTTTGAAACAGGTTTATGGAATAGGAGCTATTGCTGCTATTGCTATTTTATTAATGGAAGCATATATGGAGAATGGAAGTAACTTATCTAAGCATACATTGCAGACTAGTGACAGGTCTTGGGTTTGAGGCACATTGTCTAATGCTGCCATGAATTCTTGTAACCCTGTGCTGGGTTACCTCTTCCTTTTCCGGGCAGGATCTGGGCTGTTTTTAGCTCATCAAGGCAGGTGCTCAGCAAAGACAAAGAGAGACATCTCCATGTGTGTTGATGCAGTTGGGGCCCTGAATCCAATAGAGAGTGGTTGTAACAGCAACCACAGGCCAACTTCCCTCAGTAGGCTATATTGTCTAGGATTGACTAAGATCCCATGCAATGTGTAGAAAGAACTGGATTTTTGAAGTCATTCCTGTGGATCTGCAATTGACCTACTAACCAAAGCCTACAGATCAACTTCCCTTGGCCTGTGTATCTTAGGTATTGGTGGCATCTGAGGGATCAGAGAGCATTATTCTCTTTCTTTAGAAGCTGGGAGTTGCTTGGTGTCTCTGAAGGGAGTAGGAAACACTATAGGGACCTGGATGGGAACTGTTTTACTTAAGTCTCAAGCCCAAGAGAACTTGGCATGCTTGGCAGGCTACAGAAGCATGTTTTCCTTTCTAGAGGCTCTTTGAGCCTTCTCCTTGCATAAGGATGGTACTATCCTGTACCACATCCCCTGGAGAAGATGGAGCTGTGCCTTCCAAGTGGCCAATTTCTAAAGCAAAACAAAAGGTGTCTGGGTAAGAGCACAAACCTTAAGAATGGATCTCCAGTGGCAGCTTTGTGTCTAGCACCTCATCTGGTTTCATACTAGGAGTATTAAGCTTTATAGGAGGTAAAGGGGTCCGAATCTATGCTATCTTGGGATCGCATACTTGTACTTTTTGTCTACAGAGAGAGAGAGAGAGAGAGAGAGAGAGAGAGAGAGAGAGAGACCCCATTTGTCATCCCAACATGTAGGAGGCTGAGATAGGATAAGTGTTAGTTCTACCTCTGTGCCTGGGAAACTTAGCAACTTAGTGAGAATCTATCTTAAATTAAAAACAAAACAAAACAAACAAATTAAAAGGGCTGGTGTAGGGAGCTGTTGAAACTGGAAATTGATCACACATGTGGGGGTAAGGCAAGGCCAGGCGGAGAACAGAGGGATCCTGAGGCAAGCTACGTGAACAAGCTGCTTCAGCCCAGAGACCATCAAGCCCTGAAACAAGCCAAGCAGTGAGTTGCTAGGCAAAAAGGGTGTCACATGACCCACAACTGCCAAATATATAAACACCCTATGGTGCTTGAGAAGTTGCTTTACTCCCACCTGACAGAAGGCTCCAACTGACCTCAGCTTTCTATCTCTTATCTTCCTTTTTCCATCCTCTCACCATCCTTCCCTCCGGGAATGCAGAGAGCTACAGAGGCTGCAGCAGGCTGGTGATGCAGCTTCGTAATGAGGCCAGTACTTAAAAAAAGTTATGGGAAGGGCTTCTTGTGGTCTGGCTCAAGATCAAATATTACAAGGTGAAACACTACTTGTTTATCTTCTCCAAAAGAGCATTAATTCCTGCAGAGTGGGATTGTGCTTTCCAATCCCTACGCTTTGTAGCAGATGCTCAATAAAAATATCAGTGTTGAGTTTTCATAAACTCGTGATAAGTAAAGTAGCACTGATAGGCATTCTTCTGAGGGAAAGAGGTCCCTATACACAGAATAATCAGATACGGTTTTACAGATGATTTTTTTAAAATAGGAAATCAAACTCAGGACATTGTGCCTTCCAGAAAGGCACTTGTGCCACTGAGCCATAACTCCCATCCCTCAGATAGGTTTTGTGTAGGAAGCCAGACAAGAGAATATATGTGGAAGGTGAGAGGAAGAGAAGTGGCCTTCCAGGCAGGAGAATCTTGCTTCTAAAGATATAGAGGGAGTGACAGGTACCTCAGCAAAAGATGGTGAACTCTAAAGGGCAGAAGCAGAGAGCTCAAGGGAGATTGCTGGAATCTGGGTGTTGTGATGCATGCTGGCCACCCTAGTTACTCCAGTGGCTGAGGTGGGAAGGTCCCTTGAGCCTGGGAGTTTGAGATGAACCTGGGAAGCATGAGATTTCCTCTCCAAACAACACCAATGAATTGTTTATTTCTGGAATTTTCCATGTAATATTTTTGGACTGTAGTTTACTACTTATCACTTTAACTGTGGAAAGTAAAACTACAGATAAGACAGAATTATTATGCTCTGGAAGCCAAATTGCCTTGAATAATGAGTCTTTATTTTGTCTCTAGCAAGACCAAGTTGGATGCAAGAGGCCCTTCCCATGCCTTATTTTTGAGTACTGAACATTGCACTCAAGGCCTTGTCACTAAGTTATATCCCTGACCTTTTTAACTGGTTTTTTTTTTAATGTAAAAGCTCTAAATTGCTAAGTTGCCCAGGCAGGGCTGGGACTAGCAATCACCCTGTCTCAGCCTCCCACGGTTTTGGGATGACAGATGTGAGCCACCACACCTGACTACCGAAGTCCTCTTAAGAACACTTTCATTTTCTTTTTATCTAACATTCACATAAAAATAAAACTTGCCTCCTAAGAATGTGGACTGAATAGCAGAATGAATTAATATATCTGAAGTACTTAGGACATTGCAGGGCACACAGGAAGTGCTCAATGAATGTCACTGAGGACCATTAACATGTTACCGTTACTATTTCTTTAGAGACACTGTCCACAATTTTGAAATAGACTGAAGAGATATTTATTGATTACGCTTTTAAAATGCTAGTTTTTATTTTCCTCTGACAAGAAAATCTAATTTGAACCCATGTTAACACTCTAGTTTGTTCTAACAGTCTGGCACTTCTGTCAGACTTGCTGTTGAAATGGTAAGCAATGTCCAGAGAACTTACCCATGTAGCCAAGATGCCCCTTGTCATTCCAGTCTGGAGACCATAATGTTCATTTCCTACAATGCATTGCTTTGTATTATTGCAGCCTCATTTGTTGTGGTTATTATGGTGGCATTTAGTGAGTGCACACTATGTGCTTTACTTCTGTTGTCTCACTTCATCTTTATGGCAACAACAGTAGTACGGCACCTTCATCTTACATCTGTAGAAACTGAGGCAGGAAAGGTTAAACAACCCAGCGGTGGTCCCACAGCTGGGAGGTGGCAGATTTAGGAGGACTGAAAGTAGGCAGTTTAGAATCAAGACTTAGCGTCCACAACACTGCCATTTTAAGTGACGTTACCTTTGCAAGGCATGGAGCAGAGGGGCTCATGTGATAAAAGGGAACTCTGGGCTCCCTCTATCCTCTTCTGCACTCTGCAGGGCCTCCCATAGTACTTGGAACAGGTACCACTTACTTACTGTTGGTGATGTGCTCTGAGATGCCCAACCTCCCCTTTGTACTCATGCTACTTGGGACCTGGGCCCTCTCCCCACCTTGGCGATGTGCATATTGCCTGGGTTTCAACATTACTACCCCCTTCTGTGATGCCTGCAAAACAAAAGAGATAACACACTCAAAGATTCTTCCCTATGTGCTTTCCTCTGCACATCAGCTAGAGAGTGCATCTTCTGCTTCATATTATCCAGTATGTCTCACCCCAGCTTTTAGGATAGGCATGGCTTTTTATATAAAGAACCACCTAGATGTGGTTGATTTGACTCAGCTATTATGATGTATGAGGATCTTATGGTGTCCATTAGAAACTGGACACAGGAATCACTGATGACAATCTTGCCCATCCCTGATGATATCGTTTCCTTTGAATTGAGTACTTATTCTGTGCAAAGCACTAGGTATGGACTGCACCATTTATTCCTCTTGATCGGGGTCTGGGAAGGTATTTTCTGAATCTTGTTTTATATAAGGAAAATAGGCTCAAGGACATAAGGCTGGTAGTCAGCATCATCTAGACTTGAACTTGCACCTCACAAGGAAATCAGGCTTTCACCCCATCCAGCCCTGACTGCCAGGGTCCTCAGCCGGCCTGTTCTTGATTCCCATTCATCCCTTTGCTCCCTTCCTGCCCCATTACATTCTTAGGTCTGGGGGCAGCACCAAGGAGCTTGTGAGATACACAGGAGTAGGGTAGGCTGTGGCCCTGGCTAAGAAATACTGGGAGGCACAGAACACAGAAAAAATAGCAGACATCAAGACCATGTCAGTAATGATTTCTTGGGGGTCAGTGAGATAGCTCAGTGGACTACAGTGCCTGATTAAGCAAGCTTAGGCAAATGGATGGGCTATAGTTTCATCCCCAGCACTGTGTGCTGAGCCAGCCCTGCCCCTGCGGCAGGCTGAGCCAGCCAGAGTCAGGGCATGATGATGCCTGCCTGTAATCCCAGCACTGGAGAGGCTGAAAGCAGGAGGATCACTACGAGTCTGAGCTGTATAGGGAGACCCTGCAACAACCAAATAAATAAGTAAATAAGTAAATAAATAAATAAATAAATAAAGATTTCTTGATCCAACTGCATGAGATTGCCACCAAGACAAAAATGGTAGAATGAAAGTAGCGCATTCGTATTTGTGTACCCAGGCCTACCGTAGCAGAATGCAGTGTGTCTTACCTGTGGAAGACGTTCATGCATATTTACCAGATGAACTACTGCTTCTTGTTTTCAGCATTATGAAGTGAATTGATTTCTGTGTGTTCGAGAATTGTGTAACATTTTGTAGCCAATAAAGGAGTGATTAAAATAGAATATGGGAGTTGGAAGGAGCTTTAGAATCTCGCTTGTCCAACAGCTTCATTTTAGAAGTGAAGTTCGGCCAGTGTGTTGCAGGGCATTTTGGAAGCCAGCTAGGGACAGTTGCATGTAGACTGTCCTCAAGTTCCTACTGATGTTTCTAGTCTGGATAGCAAGGCCATAGAGAGGTTAGTGACTCACGTAGTGCTGTTTGGAGACAGGACAGCTCCAGAGCTGCCTAGGGCCTCCTTTTTCTTAGTGCTTTTTTTTT
>NDGN011438810.1:0-11331 GCA_002564285.1 Tympanoctomys barrerae
GGTCTGTCCCCCTGGTGATCAGAGCCCAGAACACAGAGCAGGTTCATCTTGGCCGGGCCCCCACCAAACTTTCTCTGCTCACTGTGACACACACACACACACACACACACACACACTACTCTTCACACCCTGGATGTCGATTTTTAACCTGGTTTCTCCTGGCTGCACATGTCAGCTGGAGGGCCCTGGAGCGTGACTTGTGATTTGCTTAGGCCCTGCAGCCGGGCTTCCCTGCAGAGACTCCCTGCTGCCTGCCAGGCTGCAGAGGGAGGCTGCCTGAGAGCCCCCACCTGCCCCTGGGCTGGTGTTTATTGGTGTTCCTGCCTTTCTTCAGTTGCCTCCTCCATAAAGCATGGGTGAGGGAGTGCCACACATGTGCACATGACAGTGGATGTGTGTTGAGCAGCATGGCTTGGGTGAGGACCAGACAGCACAAAGCGCTCGGTACTGCTGGGACTCTAGGCCTGAGCTTCTGCCTACCAGCTATGTATGTAGGTCTCACTTTTCTCGTCTGTAAAAGGGGATCCTTTAATGCTTTGTCTGGGAATGTTTTATTAAATGCAGTAAAGTGTGTTCTATGGGGTATATAGTAGCTTTAAAAAGGCCAGTCAATGTACTGGGGAAATAGCTCAGTGGCATAAGCGCCTGCGTGGCAAGCTTATGGTCATGAGTTCAATCTCCAGTACAGAAAATAAAGAAATAAAAAATAAAAAAGTCAGCCAGTTGCTGGGGATGTGGCTCAGTGGTAGTGTACATGCTTGTTACTGATGAGGCTCTGGGTTCAATGTCTGGCCTACACACACACACACACACACACACACACACACACACACAGAGCCACTCAGTGATGATGATTTGCTCTTCTGTGTCCATTCCTTAGATTTGTGCTCCCTCAGCCTGCCATAGCCCCTGCCTGGGCTTGAGGAGGGACAGCTCTGAGCACACCAGGGGGCTCAGTCCCTGAAGCACTGGGAAATGGTCTCCACATCTTTGTCATAACTAGTGTAGGTGAAGCACTGTGGAGAGACGGGCACTTTTCTTTATCCTGGTGAGAAAAGTGGCCTTGATGCCTAGTGTTTCCTCCTGTGTGGAAGCAGCGTAATGCATGTCAAAGACTGTGGCCCTGTGCTGTGGAAATGAGCTGTCTCAGGCGGACGCTTCCCACACTGAGATGCAGATGCATGATTTTAACAGACCCTGGCTGCATTTGAAGATGTGTAACTCGGATTCTACTGAATGTAATTTCATTTTTCTCTGATGATTAAAAGTCCCTTCAGAAGCTCCCCGATGGTTGTGTTGAACAGCGCTTGTTACTCCTAGACAGAGTGGTGAGCAGGGAACACCCACTGGGTTTGCCTTCTCTCCATTTCCAGGAGCTCTAAGGCCATCTTCCTCGGGGTCCCAGACCAGAGAGCTCAGCACAAAGCCTGACACTGCCCAAAGTCCCCCTTCCAGGGCTGTGGCTTAGTACACAGAGCCCGGGAACATTGCTTCTTGGCCCCTCCTCTCCTGAACTGATGGGCTGGGGGCACCCGGGCTGCTTCAGCTCCTGAAGTGGCCCACAGCAACGCTTCAATTCACAGTGAAATGATTTCCTCTGCCTCGTATAATTTAACCTGCCCACATTGCTAAACTTCTATATTACACATTTCTGTCAGGATGTCAGAAGAAATGATAAGCCTCCTTGAAACTGCAACCTCTATTACAT
The DNA here is from genome assembly GCA_002564285.1 of Tympanoctomys barrerae. Classification (NCBI taxonomy): domain Eukaryota; kingdom Metazoa; phylum Chordata; class Mammalia; order Rodentia; family Octodontidae; genus Tympanoctomys; species Tympanoctomys barrerae. Next base: position 1,709 of record NDGN011438810.1, read on the forward strand.
GCTAAGAACGTTACTCCGGGGCTCCCCCAGCCCCACCCCTCCTGGTACATTTCTGAGATTTTTAGCGTGGTCTCTCAAGTATAAAGAATACCCTACTTCATGACCCCAGCCTCTTGTTAGCTGATAGATGAAATCTTTTCTTAAGCTGACTCCCTTGTCTATTATGTTTTCAAAATTCAAGGTTTCTCCTTAGATTCTTGGATGGCTGCCAAGTGGTCGGGCTTTGTTAGTACGTGAATTGCTCTTCTCTTTTTTGCTCCTCAAGCAGGAAGTAGTTGTTTTTTAGGGTGAGGGAAGCAGGAAGGTATCTCCCACCTCCCTTCTGGGGCTTTGTTGCTATTTCCAGGCAGTTGGCAGGGAATTTATTCCTTTACCCTTTTTTGGGAATTTCTCCTCAGGGATCATACCTTAGGAATAAACCCAAACACGAGAAAGCCATTTCCTTGCTGGCGTGTGCTGTATTTTCTGGCTGGAATTGTCGGCAGTGTTTCTGCCTCTGCACCTGGAGAGCCTACCCAGAAGTAACCAAATTGTGCATGATCCACGCGAGTCACTCTCTTCTGTAGCCATGTTCTGTGGTCTCACCGGAAGAGGGAGACTTAAGAAAATGCTGTACTTCTACCCTTATCTGTTTTCTGTTTCTCTCCCTGGACTCTCAAGTTTTGTCCCTACGTAGCTGTACCTGGTGGGGCAATGCTGTTTGCTGAAATTGAGGCAGAGCATAGTTTTCTTGGTTAGGAGACTCAGGAAGAAGCATCTAGAAAGCAATATGTTTGGTTCTCAAAAGGGGTGTCTTCAACTCTGGGCGAAACATGTAGTCTTAGTTACTTTCCTGTCCCTGAGACATAGTACTTGACACCTACAAATAAAAGAAGGAGCCATTTATTTTGCCTCCCAGTTTTAGAACATTCAGTCATAGCTGGCTCCAAAGCAGGGTGGCTGGCAGAGGAGCATGGTGAAGCAGGATTGCTGCTGGCATGGCAGACAGGGATCCAGGAAGGCACGGGCATGAGAGACCCAGGCCACACCCACAGTGACCACCTGCTAACAGCAAGGCTATATAGCCCTGTAACCCAGTCACCTTCCAAAGCCCTACTACCTATGACCATGCAAGGCTTTGGGGTACATTTTCAATCTAAACCTCAACTCACACTGAGTATGATTCTCTGCAAAGTCCCTAGTCCAGCAGTAGACCTCTGTACCTCAAGCCCACATCTCCAGTCTAATGGCTGAGCCATAGTATTCCAGGTCAAAGCAACCCTTAGGGTCTTTCAGAACTCCAGGATGGCTGTGTCCCAGTAGATGTTTTGCTAGTGTTCTCAGTTACTTTTTGGGCACCATCCCAGAGTGTAACTGAAATCTAAACCCCAACAAGGCATTGTTTGTTTTGCAAACTATGCAGCCCAATCACCTGGGCCTAATTACTTGCACAACTCAAGTAATAAAGCAGTGCCCCAGGCTCCTTTGCAGTGGAGGGGTGATAGGCTAGGGACTGGAATGCAATGTGGGGTTGTCCTTTTGGTGCATGATGGATGAACTGCACTGTAGGTTCAGTACACTGCCAAGTAGCCAAGGACAACAGAGCCTGACAAGGGGCAGAGAGAGGGCTTCATGATCCTCAGAACAAAGTCAGCTCCAGCCCCAGGCACTCTCAGTATTTCCCAACCATGAGTGCATCTATGAGGCAGAAAAGGAAGAACTTCAGGAAGCTTGAGAGACCTCATAGGGTCAACCAGCCCCGTGGACATGCAAGGCTGGCTCATAGAAGCATCCCACAACCAGGAGAGGCAGAACATCACAGAGCCTCATGGTTCAGGCTGCAGAGTGAGACCAGTGGCCTGCACAGGGCACCCTGGCCTTGCAGAGAGCCAGTTTTGGCTGAAGGGGCAAAGGCTAGAATGTGCCCCCTGAGACCTTCCAGCCAGGATTCCTAGCTGAATTTACTTTAGCAGTCTGTGCCTCTGTTTCCTTATTGATGAAGTATGGCTCAGGGAGTCCACACCACATTGTCTTCTCATGGGAAACTTACACAAACACTCACACAATGCCCAGTTAGACCTGTGTGTCTCTACTATGTAAAGCCATAAGACCCGTGGGGGCAGGTGGTTTACCCAAAAAGAACGGGGAGATCGGTACACCCACCATGAGTCCAGGGTTTGGGAAAGGAAGGATAAGTGGTAACAGATAATTCCAGGAAGGCATTTTGTGTCAGGATATAAAGGACCTGAGCACTCACTGGGTTAGTTCTGAGTTTTGGTTTGATTTAGTTTGGCTTGGTTTGGTTTCATAGGTGAAAGATGATAAGATTTTTTTTAGGGGAAGATGATGGAAATAATATGAGGGTGGGGAGGTTACCTCAAACACCCTGTAAAACTTAAATGCTAAAAATGGGAAGTCTTGTTTCCCCTTGTGCAGTGGCTGTCAGAGCTTGTCAATTCCTGGAGCAACACCTTTAATAATAACAACGGGAACACCTGGAATCGCTGCAGAAATTTGCTTCTGGAATCTGTTTGTACTTACCCTCCATTTTAATCTTTAAACTGTCCCTTTGAGAGAGGGAGGACACAGGGATTTTTCTCAATTACGTACCACTGTGAGCCTGGTAAGTTATTGAGGGTTGATGATGGACTCAGCCGCGGAAGTCGAGTCCCTCATTCCCACTCCAGGCTTCCCACCATTTCCTTCTTATCTGCACATTGTAGTTGAAGCTATTCTTCATTCATCCTGAGGCTCTGACGTGGTAATGATAACACTGATAATACTAATAATGATTGGGGTAACAGCTCACATGTAGAGCATTTACTTACTCTGAGACAGAAGTTGACTGCTTGCTTTGCCTTGTTTTGTATAATTATATCATCCCATCTTCACAAGGAAGAAAACTGAGACCTAACGGAATACAGAAACTCCAGCGTGTTATAGGATAGGGTCACACCTTCCCTGGGTCTCAGAGGCCCTTTGCGAAGAGCAGAGTTCTCCATCATTTGCTCTGGTCGTCCCTGGCACTGGGGCAGGTGGACGTAAAGGCTGGGCTGTCGGGGCATCGAGGCCCTACCCTGACGTCACATCAGCCAGAGGAGCTTAATTTTTTTTTTTTTTATCTTTTTCATATGTTAGGCCTTTCTTGTAAGAGTTTAGTTGAAAATGTGCTCTTTAAATAGCTTTTAAAAGATGTTGGTTTTATGTTTTGGGTGTTTTTGATTCCAAAAGCGAGTAAGATGAACTGATGAATAAGTAATGAGATTGCTAGACACATGATAAAACACGTAGAGTAAAATACTAATGCTAGATGTCAGTGCTGGGTGATGTGTATTCACTATAAAAATTCTTCTCAATGTTTCTATATGTTTACAATTTTTATAATAAAATATGGGAGGAGGAAACTAACCAAGTAAATAATTTCTGTGCTTCTCCGTAAGTGTTATTATAGTGCTAATATACAACTGTGGGACATGAGGCAGATATTTTAGCCATTGTTGAATCTTGCCCTTAAAAAACTCCACTGGGTTAAAGAAAGCCAATTGTCTGTCATCTGAGTCTCCCTCTAACTAATTCTAGGTTTTGTTTTTGTTTGGGTTTTTTTTTTTTTTTTTTGTATTTAGAACAAGGTTTACCAGGTCTTACTGTGTAGATCAGACTCATAGTGATCCTCCTGTTTACAGCCTCCTAAGTGCTGGGATTACAGGCACATGCCACCGTACTCAGTCTCAATCACCTCTCAGGGTGCCCCAGGGATGGGGTTGGCAAGGCAGGCCCAGAGATAGAACTCCCAGCCTCTGCGTCTGCCTAAGCAGGCGCTTTAATCCGCTGAGCTATTTGATATGCCCTAATCCTAAATTCTGAATTGATAATTTAGTTGGTTTCAGGCTAGAAATCTGTTGGTCTCCAAATAGAAGATTGTTATCTCAGTTACTCTTCTGTCATTGCTGGGACAAATACCGACACCCAAAATGAAGGAGGGAAGGGTTTATCTCACAGTTAATGGAGGTTTCAGTCCATAGTTGGCTGGCTCCAAGGCAGGGCAGCACAAGAGGACAGCCATTCAAGGCAGCAGCAAAGAACAGAGAGCCAAATGGGGGAGTTGCCACAATGGCCACAGAGAGCAAGTCTGTCTGTCTGTCTTGTTATATGCAGGCTCTGCACCTCAGGCTAGGTATAGCACTCACGCCCATAATCCCAGCAATACTCAGACCCATGCATATTCCCAGCCTAGGATCACCCATAATCCCAGGGGATCATGAGTTAATCACTAACTCTAGAAGTCTGCCCAATGATTGCATGAGGCTTTGGGGGGACACCTAGAGACAAACCATAACAATTGTCTAGATACAAGCATTTCCTGTTTGAGCCCATCCCTACTTGCAACTCCTTGGGTTCTGCAGTTTCAGGAGTTTCTGTTCACTTGCTTTGGTTGAACCCTGAAACAGGAGCTAGAAGCACTAAACAGTCAGATCTAGAAGCTCGTAGAGAAGCCCAGCAGAAGGCCATCTTTAGTTTCTGCCTGGGTGTGTTCTTCTCTGTGACACTGCTGTTGTACAGTCTTCCCACCTCACACACTGATTTTAGAGCAAGAGGGAGCTCCGTGCCTCCTGGATAGAACAATAGAGTTGCAGCGCACAACCAGTGGACTTTGCCCAGCTGATTATTAGGATAACCTTGCCAGCACATTCCAGGGAGCTTAGCAGGAAGTTTTGCCAAACTCTGATAAAGCAGCACACTGAGCAGCCTCAGATGGCTGGTAAGCATGGGAGCACCAATTCATTGACAAGAATTGCACTTGTCAACCTCTCAAGGTCTTGGAGTGGATCTCTTGTCTTCCCTCACTCACCCAAGTCTTCATCCACTGCCCTTGGGTAGATTCAGTTCACCCTGCACCCACATGGAGCAACCTCCCACCATTGTTCTTGTGTGTTTGCTAAGTAATTAATCTCACTGCGCTAGTATGGAGATAATCTATGAAACACTCAGGAAAGACAACATAGAGAGAGAGGAAGGAGGCTGGAGACTGGCAGAAGGAGTAGTTTGCTCTGTTTAATTGGTTCTTTCACCTAATGGTAGTTTGTCAATTAAGAAGATACTTAGAGAAAGTGAAATTAATCCATGTGGGTCAAAAGTAGCTATTAATTTTTAATCAGAGCAAAATGTTCAACAAATCTGTAGCTCTGCTCAGTACAAATGCAAGCATCCCACCAGCATCTTCTAGAAGGATTGGGAGACAGGCAGGGAAGGGCGGTTGTTAATTTAGTAAATACAAGCCTCCTCATACTGTCCCTGTGACCTCTACACAACCTCTTCAGAGCCTCCTCCTGTTTCTGTCATCTATTGCATTGCCTAAAGCATAGTAGATATTCAATCATGTTGCTTTTCTGGAACTCTGAATCTTTATCATATGCAGTGCTTTGGAGTACTTTAAATAGATTTTAGTCCTAACAGCTATCCTCCAAGAACTTCCATTTGGGTTAAGGATACAGAGGAAGCATTTGGGAAGCAGAGTCATTCCATAGGATATATTATCAAGTGGTAGAACATGTGATTAACAGTCTATAAAAATGGCATTTGATGAGTGCTCACTCTGTGCCAAGCACGGCACATAAATAGTGCTTTTACTTTCTGCAACATGGCAGTGGCATAGGTGTCATTTTCTTAGTCCTACAAGGTCAGTGAGGCACCATATGTATAGGTAAACCATCCAGGGCCCGGTCTACTGGAGGGCCTTTCATCTAACAAGGAGTGGCCCCAAGAGAGCTGGTGAGGGCAAGGATAAAGGCTACAGATAGAAAGCAGCATTGATCAGGGGTGAGATCTTGGAAGATGCAAGGGGAAGATGCTCTGGTTAAGTGGGAAGGTGATCTGCAGAGTTCTGTGGGAAAGGAAGGAGCACCTGGGGACCTGGAATAGGAGGCGGGCCAGGGTGAGTAGGTCCAAGTTAGTGCACTTTCACGATCCTGGTGCCACAATGGGGGATTTATCGATATGCTTTATTTGATGATGTCCATGTTGTCTAAAGATGGTTTCCCATGGTGTGGAAGGACCCTGCCCCTTTTTGCAACACTGGGGCATTTGCTGCTCTTCATTACCTCTCTCAGCTCCCTCCCTCCCTCAACCTGTTATCCTTCTTCTCATCTCTGGCACCTTAGCTGCTCCTGTTCCCCATTTTAAAAGCTGAGACCTAGAGAGAAAGGCAGCAAAGGAAAAAAGTCAAGACTGCCACCCAGCCTGCTTCCACTGACTTGTAGTCTCTGAGTGATAATTTCTTCACTCTTGCCCCCCACCTCAGTTGGAGCCTGACAACAGGAGAACTTGCCCCCAGGGAGTGATCTGCCTTGGCCTGCTACAGAGAAAGCAAGCCCTGGAACTTGTTGTGTTCCTGGACATTTAGACTGACATGACTTGGGGAAATCAGGAGAGACCCTATCCCATGGGTGCCTCTTCAGGCTGCTGACAACTGCCTGAGGCCCTTCACCAGGGACAGAACCTCTCGTCTCCCAGTGAGAAATTGGGCTTCAAGCACACAGTCTTGACAGGCGACAGAGTATATTAAATTCCTTCACATTGGCCAGAAGCTGGAGAAATGTGAGAGGTAAAATCCTGGGATAATTTCTTCTTCTTAGGTAGCCAAAAAGTTGGCCTTTGGAGTCCCTGGGCTGATGGTAATTGGTAGTAATTTGCTGGTAATTGCCAGTGATTATGCCAGGACAATGAGGGAATAATGGGGGAACAGAGAGACCAAAGGAAGAGAGAACATTGAGGCCTGGCATTCCGGAGAAGTCTGTCCACTGCTGCAGTAAATGAAGGAAGTAATCAGAATTAGCACAAAGAGAAGGCAGGGAGTCCAAACCAGAGAGGGACCTGAAAAAGAGAGCTGTCCCCCCTCCAGAAGGCTTGTGCTGCAGCTGTTTTTGTCAGCTGTTGGGAGAAGGCGCCCCCAAGGGCACTTGCTGGGAAGACAGGACAGAGGGAGAAACAGCAGCCTGAGGGCTGGAGCCCAGATCAGGAGCACAGCTGGAGGAGGAGAGGCATGGCACCATCTCCTCTACGTTGTCCAGGCTCGGAGGACAGCGGAGAGGACAGAGAGCTGGCTGTGTGCCGCGGATGACTCAGAACTGGAACTGGGGTCCGTAACCAGCAACGGAACACGTCGTCTGCATCTGGGAAGCTCTGAGGCCCAGGGCCCATGCCGCCAAGCTGGAGCGCTTTATGTTGAGGAAGGGGAAGCGCTCGTGATGGACAGGCAAGAGGCTGATGTGACAGGAACTATATCATGGAGGAGACACTTTTGGTGACTAGTGATTGATAGCAGATAACAATGATAATTACATAGTAATTATAACTTTGTCCATCAATCCACAAATTCTCAGGACATTATAATTGTGAATTTCAGCATCTTCTGTTGAAAAGTGGCTTAGCTAGTGACATCTGTCATCATGTATGCATTCTTTCCTTTGACATATATTTACCAGAACCTACTATATGCTACGTAATGAATTAGACTCTAAGGGGTTCAGCGCCAGCAAAACAGGTCTGTTCCCTGCCCTTAAAATTTACTGTTCAGTACACCCTTCATAACCTCTACTCTTCTGAAATGGTTCAGGTTTTCTTTGGGGCCTGTATGTTTGTTTTGTGTTCTAGTTCATGCGCGTGTGAATAAAACATAATTTTTCTTCATAATTTTGTTTGTTGGAGGGTTGTTTTGTTTTTTTAAAACATCCTGCTATGTAGTTCAACCTTGAATTCACTATGTAGTCCTGGCTGGCCTCAAGCTCAGAGCAATCCTCCTGCCTCAGCCTCCTAGGGTTGGCTTTAAAAGCATATGCCACCACACCTCCATTAAGTTGTTTTTTGTTTGTCTGTTTGTTTGCTTCTTTCCCATATCTGTATTTGGTACAGAGTTTAACTACACATTTTGGACTCATAGTGATCCTCCTGTTTTCATCCTCTCCAGTGCTGGGATTACAGGTGTGTACCACCACACCCAGACTCATTCCCGCTCAGCATCATGCAGGACAGGGGATCAAACCCTGGTCCCTGCACTTATCAAAGCAGGCCCTTAGTCTGCTGAGCTGTCTCATCAGTCCTCTATTCAGTTTTAAAATCTCTAAATACCTATTAAACAAAACATGGACTTTAAAGTCTGTGTGTGTGTACAGTTACAAGCTTGAAAGGACCACTGGGAAGCCACTGGAGTATTTAAAGCAGGGAGAAACTTGGTCAGATTTGTCATTGAAAAAGATGGCTGTGGTGCTCATGCAGAGGATGGGTTGTGGGAGGCCTGAGTGAAAGCCAACAGTCAGGACACTGGTGTCCCCATGAGAGGTGGGGACACTAGTAGCTAGTGTGGGATTCAGGGAAGAAAAGGCATTAAATTCATCCTGGAGATAAATAAGCATGATGTGGCAGTGGGTAGCAGAGAATATGAAAGTCACCCACTTCCTAGGTGAATGGTGGAAACCAAGTAACACATCAGCTTCATTTTACAGAAAAATAATTATAGACTGTAGAGGGACTGGGATAAAAATCTGACCTTCCAACAGCGTCTGATCCTAGTATTACACCCGGCTTGAAGACAGTGACCAGAGTGTGATGTACGGTGGAGGAAGGGCTCGGCCCCAGGCTCTCCCCTTCCAGCACCTCTTCCAAGGCCTTGTTCCTATTTTATACTCACCAAGGTATCCTCCTTTTCTTGAAAAGCAGGTGCGTGAGCTGCAGACTCACAGAACCTTTTTCTGCCCTGGTTGGGTAAGTATACCTGCTCTGGGTGGGACCGTGACTTGGTGGGGTGAGCTGCAGGCTGGACACCTGACCTCTGCCAGGCAGGGAAGCGCTGAGTACAGACAGGGATCGGTTGCCAGAGAGGCAGACGCGTCATTGGAGCTGCAAACGTTAAAATTAGCAAGCATCTATAGAAGACTGCCTTTGTGTCAGACAATGTGTTTATTGATTTGGGGTTTTTTGATTGCTTTTTGAGGATTTTATTCATTCCTTTGTTGTTGTTATTGTTATTTTTGTGGTACTAGGGATTGAATCCAGAGCCTTGGCAATGAACTGCATCCTTGTCCCTTTTTATTTTTTTATTTTTATTTTTTAAGACAGGATCTAAGTTGCCCAGGTTGTGCTCGAACTTGTGATTCTCCTGCCTCAGCCTCATAGAGTGCTGGGATCATAGACATATGCGACCATGCCCAGCTAATTTGAAGAGATTCATTTATTACCTCATTAACCCTTTCATGACCTAATGAGCGATGGATGCTTTTGTCATCTATTTGATATGTAACAAAGCTGAGTCCTAGGGAGATTAAATAAATCTACAAATTATTGAAGACATAAGTAGAACTGGCCTGGCAGCTACTAGGCCTGACTTTGAAGTTTGAGGCTATCTTTAACCTCAACTGCTAGAGGGACTATTGTCCAGAGCCACAGCTTCTGATCTATTCTTTACTTGGATTATGGATATTCTATTCTCTAAGATTATTTGTAGGAAGGTATAATTGCTTCCAAAAAAAAAATCATTCCAAGAAATAATTTCTTGGTGAAATGTCAGTGAAGAAAGCAATCACTCCATCTTTAGATAAGGAGATTGAGGCTCTGTCTGGCATGTGACATGGAAGAAAATAAGATTGTTGAGG
>NDGN011438829.1:0-21881 GCA_002564285.1 Tympanoctomys barrerae
CACTCCACAGCTGGGACTTCTCGTGGCTACTGGCCTCTGTACACTTGTGCAATGACACTCCACTGCTTTTTTGCCCCCTTCTTGTGCTCTTTGTCGTGGTAACTGTTTTGCTCAAGAGATTTTAATGAAGAAGGGTGTTGCGTGCACGAGAAAGGCAAGACAGAGATAATCCGACACCATCTAAGTTTTAGAAAACTGCCGTGACTGGCTAACATGTCTCATGTCATAACTATCTAATGAGGGGTCCCCAAAGAGAAACTATGGGTGTTTTCATAGTCCAGCAGTTTTCTCACTGTATATAAAAATATAATTGTCAATTAAGCTCATTAATTATTAATGCCTGAAGATCCAGCTGAAGTTGTAATACTTGTTAGGGGAAATACTAAGGATTCCAGGCAAAATGTGACTTTATATAAGAGCTAAAAACAAAAATATTTTGCATCGTTTTTCTATCTCCATTTACAGAAACGTAGCAACAGTGTACAGGCCATTAGCATAAAAAATGGCCATTTGAACAACGACTTCTCATCAAACAGGACCATGACAAGGAGAACGGCAGCTGCCACTGGTGGGGCGGGGAGACACCGACCTTCAGGTAGCACTTGGAGACCTCAAAGAGGCGCTGGCTACATGCCGGGAAACACTCATGAGCCTCCGTGATGCGGTGCTTCCTCAGGGACTCGACCACCACCTCCTTCAGCATCTTAAAGAGAACACAGCACAGAGCAGTAACACCTCTTGGCAGAAAAACAAGCCTTGTAGCTGGAGCTCATCATAACGGGCTTGTGCTAAAGACAGACAACTTGCTAGCAGGCAGGATTAGTGTGTCCACAGGGAACGGCAGGAGTTCCTACGAGAGGAACTGAAATCAGGAGTTCTCAACTGAAGTCTGAGTGTGATGGTTACACACAGCGAGGATATCTAAGTGTGCATTTATTTTTCACTATGGAAAATTTCAAAGCAGTGTCCATTTATTTTTTGTTCATTATTGGGGACAGAACCCAGACCCTTCACACTGGTACATCCCCAGCCTTTTTATTATACTTTACTTTGAGACCGAGTGTCTAAGTCGATAAACTGCCCAGGCTGGGCTCAAACTTGTGATCCTCCTGCCTCTACCTCCTGGCTAATTCCAACCTTCTACTTCTACCACCTAGTTTGAAGGATAAGCAATTTCTAGCTAATTTTGTGTCACTTATCCCCCTACTCACTTGGCCCATCATCCTAACTCTGAGTGATTTAAATTCTAGACATTATTTCATTTCAGTCGTATGACCTTTAGACATACACTGCACGAGGTTCAAATGAAGGAATTTCTTACGGAGAACGGAAGGGTGAGGAAAAATCTTTACCCGAGTGTGCTTCTGGGACCTTGACTCCTTCATGGGCTTTGATGGCTCCGACTCATGCACGCTGTTTTGACCAGAACCAGCCTTTTTCATGACTTTTGGGGCCTTGCTGCCAGGAACTGGGAGCGAAGGGCGCATCACGACCAATGACTGCTTGGGCTGTGGCTTCCCTGCTGTCACTGCGTGACGCCGGCTGCTGCTACCTGGCTGGGGCAGCAGCGAAGCTGAGCTGTCTGACTTCTGAAGCCTACGGTGGGGGGAAAATCAAGAGTGTGGATTCCACGAGTGCATAACGCGACAACCGCACCCACACCCACACTCGGGAAGGGCAAAGTCTCCTGCTACTCTGCCTTACATAAGCAATCGGCAGTGTTTTGTGAAGTTGGTCCTTCAGTTCTTCAAGTTAGCAAATGGATGCAACTGGAGACACAGTGCAGCAAACTGGGATTTCCGGAGAGAAAGCAATGCGCAGCGCTCCTGTGTGTTCCCTCCTGCATTTAAACTCCTTGGGTCCTCAGGGACGGTGTGTGAGGTGGTGCCCCCTACACTCAGTGTTCACCTTCAAGAACTCACACTTGCCCATGAAGACATGTTTTCTCCTTTGAGACAGAGTCTCACTATGTAGTCCGGGCTGGCCTTGAACTCACTACAGAGTACAGGCTGGCCTTGGCCTCATGGTGACCCACCTGCCTCAGCCTCTGGTGAGCTGAGACGACTGGTATGTGCCACCATGACCAAAGTCAAAGAGAATGTTAATAATGAAATTTGCCTCTTATGGTACCTATGCCACTAACTGCCCACGCAAAATAAAAGACTATTTTATTTTTATTTTACTCTTTTTATTTTTCTGTATTTAGGACAGGGTCTATAGGGTCTACAGGGTCTCACTACATAGATCAGACTCATAGTGATTCTCTTGTTTTCAGCCTCCCAAGCGCTGGGATTACAGGCGTGCACCACCATGCCCAGTGTCAATCAATGAACATCTCAGTGTGCCCTGTGGGCAGGGCCGGCATGGCACACCGAGGATCAAAGCCCTGGCCACCTCCGGCCGCTGCACTCTGCCTAAGCAGGCGCTTTAGTCCGCTGAGCTATCTGGCCGGCCCAAGACAATGTTTTAAAAAGCACAACTAAGACTAAACTTTGCGGTTGCTTCCACGTCTTTAAGACGTTCACGTGTGCGCCCACAGACTCAAGGCTTCCTTCACAAGCAAGCTTCCTCCCACCCTCCTCCACTAACCCAGGGCTCAGAGTGCTTGCTCTTCAGGAACACAAAGCTTTTCACCAGTCACAGTACAAACACTAGAGCACCCCACATGCGAATGCACATGCCGTCTACTAGATGTAAAAAGTACCAGTTGACAAGGTTCTCAAATCATTTAGTTATTCCATGTCAAAGAAAGCCTTCTACTATTTTTACGTGCTCAGAACAGATATGAAAGTGAAACTTGCACCTATTTTTGGATTTCTGAAGGTATACATATAGCAAAAACTTAAGACTTGGTTTAAGTACCAAGAACCTAAATTTGACAGTTGTAAATATACATAAAATTGACATTTGTAAAGATACACAAAATTGATAGAAACTGGAGTGTTTCTTTCACAAGCCTCTAATCTCTGAGCAAGTATTTGGAGATTTTATTCAGCTAGCAAAAGAGGTATCTAAAAAGTTTTGCAAGATGTACTAATTATGTAGGCTTGAAAACTGCACTTTCTACACAGCAGCGGGTTTCCAATGGTGCCAGGCAGGAAATCGAGGCAGAGGAGGCGGGGACCTAGGACAGTTTCCACAAAGGATCCCTCTTCCCCACAAGGACCTCAGCCTGGATCCCGCCAGCCTCCTGGGGCCCACCCATCAGCACAGAGCGCCAGAAGCACTTCTGCTTCCAAGTGCTTTCTTTCCACAACTCCTAAGCAGCATCATCCACGTTCACGATAAACAGTAAACTTCCTGTCCTGAAGGCATTAACAGAAATCCAGGCAGAAATACAACAGAATAACCAGGAAAAGACCACACCTGACTACCGAGCTCGCTGTCACGCTGAGATCCTTGGCACTCAGAGCCTCACCTTTTGGGGGAACGAAGGTGGCTCAGGTTGCTGGACCTCCGCTTCAGGCGGGACGCTCTGGTTTGGAGCTCGCTCTGCAGCGCCTCTCCATCAGGGCCACTGCCAGGCTCTGGAACCGCAGGCGACGGGGCGGGGCTCAGCACCGCGGGCCCAGGGAAGCTGTCCCTGGTGCAGGTCGTCTGCGTTTCATACCGAATAAGACGAGACTGCAGTTCCGAAAATCCTCCATCTCGCTCTAAGGACTTCCGGTCATCCAAGCAATACCTGGACAGGGCCAAAGATCGTGACAATGACAGCATCCAGGAGAGCAGCATGCTGCTTCCTGCACACAGAAAAGGAAAGACACACAGCTCTAAGCCCTCCAAGACTCCAGAAGTGGCTGCAGGCCTGGAGCTGCTGGCCGCCCCACAAGTTCAATGTTCTTCTGCACAGGGCAAGGACTTAGCAATGTAAAGCACAATCCGACTTCTCCTTGACTGTGCTTCTGGGCAACACATTAAGTGAGTCCTTTCAAAATAATATGGCTGCTCTTTTAGCGTTTCTTAAAATGCCAGGAGCATCTGTCTCGGCACCACTGATCTATACCAAGGTGAAATGATGACTTCCGTTTAAAAGAGTTTATTTTCAAGAGATTAAGAGTATAAAAAGGCCCTAACCTGTTTCTTCAAGCAGCTGAGTATCTTGACTTTTTGTGAAGGATAAATCCTCATCTCGCTGACTGACAGGTTTTCTTTCAAATGCTTTGGATGTCTGGAGATCTGGTTTCCAACTAAGTCTGACTCCGGACTCATGAAACGTTAGCTTAGCTCATGTTTCTAGGTTCAAAGGAATTCCATGCTGCTAAGCACACGGGAAAAGTTACGCGTGAGAAACACAGCCCCGCACGGGTCTTCCCTTTCCTCCAGCACGTCAGGGAGACGGGCACGTGTGCCCACATGGGCTGGGCTGAAAAGATAACTTCAGTCACTATGGCCTGTCCTCCTACTCCTGTACAATCCCACCAGGGCACCTCAAACCAGATTTCTGGGATGCAGCTTCCATGGAATGCACCATCAGCCAAACATCTGACTGCCTGATGCAGGACTTAAAAACTCTATCTTTCCAATGTGACACTTAGATATTGGAGATCTAAGAATCTAGACTATGGTATCTAATACAGGCTATTAAATCCCTGGACTTAAATCTGGGCTCATCTACTTCCTAGCTGTGTGAACTGGGCCACGTGGGTTTATCTCTGCTTCTTTTCTCTGACTGAAGAATGAGATTTATAATACTTGTGCCCTTACCTGAAAGAACTGCTAGGTGGATCGCCTGAATGGTGCGCAGGCAATTCGGAACCAGGCCTGGGCGTGCGAGACAGGCAGCGAATGCACACTGCTGTCACTATCGCCAGCACCACCAGATTTACTAACACAGCCCATCGTAGAGCACACTAAAATATACACACCACAGCAGGACTTTAGACCCAGCCTGTGACTTCAAGCCTGACCTGGTGCACTGTCTTCTGTAAGGTGCAGGATCATGCGCTGACCAGCAGTGGGCACGCAAGGCTGAACATGAGAAATGCCCCAGGACCTGCTCCACGTCAGTCTCTCATTGAATTGGTCTGTGGTGAGAACTAGTCCCCAGCATTCTTTGAAAGCGACTGTGTAAGGCTATGGCTATGTTAATTTTTTGGACTGTTGTACATTCACCAAAACATCATGCCACACATGCATCTTAAATACACACAATTGAGAAGTCTGCGCAGGCACACTAATGTGGGCCAGGACTCGAACACCTCAGGGTAAGCTGACAGCTTACTGGAACTGTGAGAAGGCTGACGCTTTGGTGACAGTGTCCACCGGCGGCAGGTAAGGATGAGAATTTAGGTCCCCCATTCACTGATTCTTTTTTTTCTAGCATGTTGTTTAGTAAAATGCATTTCATTAAAAATCAGCAACTATGAGCATAAGTGATGAGTCTGACTTCTATTGTAGGTAAAATTCTAGAGTAAAATTAAGAGCTAGGAATTTTTAGAAAGTTCTAGGTAAGAGGCAATGAGATGCCCGATCAGCAAGGACAGAAGGAATCTGGGCAGAAAAGATGTATATTTTGACTGTAAGAATGTGTTTTCTGCCCTAATATTCTGTTCCTAAGCTGCAGATTTTTTTTTCTAGTTGTTTCTTGACCACAGCTGTGGGTAATACCCCCTCAAAGCAATTATTTGTGCTATATGAGTTCATTTAATTGCCATCTGAATTGTCCTTAAAAATGATTGGACTATGATTTGTCATGGAAACAAAAAGGTTCTTTATAAATTAGAAAAGAAACAAGGTAATGGCATAGATGTGATTTTAGTTAAATATTTATTACTGGATGAAGGATTACAGACCTATATTTTCTTGTAAAACAATAACCAAAGTTTTATGGGCTGGAACAGAGAAAAATGCCCCCAAGATAACAAAGCTATTTTTGCTTTGTAACTAAAAAAGATAAAGGACAAGCACATAGCAGGCAATGGCAATGCACCCAGGGGAAAACTGCCACATCACGTGGAACAGATGAAAGAAAGTTTTCCAAGTGTGGGGAGAGGCTGGCTGTGACGCTGTGACTGCCACCTCAGGACAGCAGAAGTTAACCTGCTGTGCAGAAGCAGAAAACAGCACACTTCCCCTTGGGGGGTGTCTTACCTGTGTGTGTGTTGGGGGGGGGGGGACACCTGAAACAGCGCCAGCCGGGCCTGCGCTGCACAGGCCTTGACCCACACCCACAGATGCGCACCAGGCAGTGCACGGGTTCGTTTCCAAACATCTACCAGAGGAGAGCGAGGGCTTGGGGCTTTCAAGGCACAAGGCAACACAGGAAGAGAGGGCTCCTCTGCAAGGTTTGTATCTGCTGCAACATTTCCTCTGAATGTTTCTATTTTTTTCCTTTTTTTGGCGGAACCGGGGATTGAACTCAGGCCGTTGTGATTGCCAGGGAAGCACTTATTCCACTGAGCCATCTCCCCGGCCCTTGAATGTTTGTTTCGGCCCCACCACACTGCACACGAACAGGTCAACGCTCTACACACCCATATTTAGGGAAAAACACACGTGGACTCATAGTACTGCCTCCTGCAACTTTGTGTGTCCCGTCTCAGTGCCCTGCCAGGGGGATAAATTTATGGCAAAGAAAAGCGAGTTCAGCCAGATCTGTGTGTGTCTGGTCTCTGAGGAGGGCAGAATGGAGCAGAGGACAGACAGACAGACAGTGGGACCTCCAGGATGGAGTGGGCCTCCTGCCGTGAGTGTGCGCACAGGGACACGGAAATCAGGCCTCCAGGAAAGAATCTTCAACTACATCTTCATTTCTTACTTTAAAAATGAAAGTCAAGGATGACATATCTCTTACGAAGTCCATACGCTATGGCTCCACTGAACTTTTCTGTAGTGAGCTAAAGATGAGAAGAAAACAACAAAAACAAAGAACCACCAAGAGAGATGAGACTCAGCACAAACCGCACTCGGGGAAACATAATCTAAAGAGTGGTTATGGGGGAGACACCTCAGCCAGCTGTTAAGATAGAATTATCAGAGCTTATTTGATTCAAATCAGTGAAAGAAAGAGAAATTTTTCTTGGGGTAAGTTTTTTGGCCCTCTAGCAAAAAATGTTAATTCCAGCACATTTTCTCGGCGGGAGCACCATTTTTCATCACAATGACAGTGTTTACTGGCCTCAACTTTGAGATTCAACTTTTATGCAAAATATCTTAGAAAATGCTCTGCAGGGCCCTTTAACAGATCAGGAAGCCCTAAAATTATCACAGGAAATGAAGGATATACTGTTTTACAGGTCATAGAGTAAGAAAAAGAGGTTTTACACACATTTTCAAAAACAAAGCAAAGAGAAAAATGGAATGGAGACTATGAGGAACAAAGCTTTCATTCTCCATAGCAGAACCAGACAGTACTCAACACACACAGAAGGAATACAGTCTAGAAAAAAAAGAAGCAAGCAGCAGGGAAACGAAAACCGAACAAAACAGGTATTTCTGAAAACTGAGCCTGGAGACTGGTGCAGTAGCAAAGAACTAGCTTTCTTTGTAAACTTTTCTGTAATGATTAAGCAGTAGGTTTTTAATAAAATTTTTAAAAACAGCAGAAAACAAGGCTATATGAAAGTAACAGCAACATCTGAGAACAAAATGGCAAAATAAGTAAAAAGTTTTCACCACCTCAAAACAGACATCAACCACCCTGCTACCAGTGATCTTCCTGATTTCCTGATTTAGTCTCGTAAAATATAATAGATATATTATAAAGCAGAACAACTGTATTTATTCAAAAACAAGAATGCTACTTTCTTCTCCTAGGACCTGTACTTTTATGGGGAATCAAGCCTAGTTAAAATTACTATTTTAATTTATGGAAAATCAGGATAAACATAATGGTTCACTTTCAGAATGTGAAAAATTTTGCAAAATGAATCACCAAAACCTTAAAAATCTGCTGTAACATATATGAGCAGCAATTTCCAGGTCCTGCCCTGTGAAGACGGCAGGGAGGCACCTGCCTCGAGACAGCTAACACCGTTAGCGAGAGCGAGAGAACCCTCACGACGGCCATTACCGTCCTGTGAAGAAGTACACGTAATTAGCACGTTCAACAGGGAACACACTCCATCTACCAGCTTCTAAGCAGACACACTGTAATTAGTGACCAGAACACTAGGTGACCCACAGTGCAGAGAACACAGCAGGAGCGCAGGGGCCAAAATAACACTAAAACCTCTAACAAGAGGGCGCTTAAATGATGTAAAACTACCCAGCACCAAGTAATTACTTTCTGCAACAGAAGACAACTTGTTTGTGTGTGTGCTGCTGCTTTTGTTCTTTTGGGTTTTGATATGCTTTCTCCTTGGCTTTATCTCCACGTCTATGATGTTTTAGTCTCTCTTCACACTTTCATGAGAGGAGCTACAGGAACACTGGGCAGAAAAGTATAAATAAATACAAACTTACTCAATGCCATGATAATGACATACTGAGGCTTTTTCAAAAGGTAAGAAGCGGAGTTTCCCAGGACTAAGCTCTGGTGTCAAAGCAAAAGTCTTGTCCCTGAAATAAAAAGGGTTTTTGTTAGTATTTAAGGTTTATTTAGGGACAGAGAAAGAGTCTAAAGACACAAACCTGACTGCCACCCAGCCCTCTGAATAGGGTGCCAAAGGTCAAAGGTCACAGTGTACCCAGAAGCCTGAAGAGGACGAGGGAGCAGGGCCTGTGGGATTTGCCACTTCTGGCTCCTGTGCCTCCAGCTTTTGACATTAGGATATTACTTACTACACAAAACTATCCTGGGAAGTGGACAGATCAGAATAGAAAATGATTTGGAATGCAAGTTTAGGAAGTAGTATTATTTCTAAAAGGTTGTTTGAGGGGGTGAATTACATTTGTGTTTATTCATTTAAACAGGGCGATAATTAAGCTTTTAGGCAGGGGTAATTCCAGAGAACTTGCAACTCTGGTAACAAAAGCAGGCTTTATTTCCCACCACAACGCAGACTGGACTCAGATCTGGGGTTGCCTGGCGATGCAGTGATTTCAGAAGGCAACTTTCTAATCTCAGCAGGTGGAGACAGCAGGCGGACCTCAAGGGTCAGGCTGTGATTCTGGGAGAAGGGGCCTAAAGTCCTCCTGCTCAACCCCATCCATGCCCACAGCTGCAGGGAAGGTCACAAGGGCGAGGGGGAGGTCGCTGTGGTCAGAATACGCCCCCTCGGGTACTCTGCCTGGGTCTGAACCCACCGTCCTTAGAGAGCGCACTGGGGTCTTGAGGGTGAGAACTTGTGGGGTTGATGAGGGCACTGCCCAACTGGCTAGCACAGAGATGTGAGGCAGAATAAAGGAGGGAGGACATGAGCTCAGCAGAAGTGGAAATGCCACACGACAGGGCAAGCGCCTGCTCGGGTCCCAAGAAGAGATCCGCAGTCACAGCCCCCTCCTGGGACCCTGTGATGAGAACTGCTCTTCTGCCATGTGAAATAATACAAAGTGGCCTGAAAAGATTTCAAATTATTACAAAATATGTAAAACATGTGCCAAGTCATGAATCCCGAAATACAATCTTCATCGTCTGAACTATTTAAAATGCTCCCCGAGAAGTCACGAGTACACCGCAGAGCTCTGGGACTTGATGGCTGCTCACTAACATGAACAGTTATGTAGGACAGACCTCTGCGGGTACCTTGTGTTTCCCCTGCTTCCTTCCCACTGTCCCCTGTGCCCATGTCCGGCCTGCCCTTTGGCACCTTGTCTGGTTTATAAATTTCTCTTCTAGCTTGTTCTGCACGGCACATTTGAATAAATCTGTATACTGGCTAATTTCTTGGCCTACACAGAGGTGCGAAGCCTGCGCTCTACTTAACAGGGCCTCACTGATGGCCGGCTCCGGGCATGGGCAGACCGTCCGGAAGACCACAGAGGTGGCTGGCTTGGCCAGATGGCTCCTCCTCCAACTTTCATGCGAGTGGAAGATGTGCCCGATAATGAACCATGTAGTTCTTTCCTGACATCAAAAACTTACATACAACTTTCCTAAATAGATCACCTGTGAACTTCACAAAGAATGACTCCCCATAATGCATGCAGAAAGACACCATAATAGGATATACCTACATAAATAAATTATTCGGTTCTGGCACACTCATCGGGCTGTCTGTTCACGCTTGAATAACTTGAAAGGAGAGCAACTTATTAACTAAATAGATGAAACTGTACGCTACTGTCTTGATTCCCACACAATAGGGTTGCAGCACCCTCGCAAAACTCCGAGAAAAGGAAAATTATTCCCGTTACATAATTTTTATGTCATTAAGATCATTAAATTATTAAAACGCAGATTATTAAGATGATTTCAAAACTGCTCCCTCTCTAGTGAATACGTACAAAAAGCACAAATGCTACTACAATGTTTGTGAAATATAACTACTTTCAAATTAATCTTGAAAACTTACCTTCAAAATCTGAAGTCATCACAGTATAAACGCAAGTTTTATAAAACAAACAAAACAATCAGAGAATTTTAAAGTCCCTCAGGAGTTCTCCAACACAATGGACTAACAATGACAGGGACACTGGGTGATGACCATGTTATTCAATCTTCACAAGTAACCAGTGTCACAGTTCTACAGATTCTTCAGTCAACTTCAGGCAGCATCCAGCGTTTGTTAACCAGGAATGCAGAGGAAGTTGACTCAGAAATGCAATTAGCTGTAAATTATACACACCGACACTACAGGTCTTAAGGGTAATGCTATAGTGTCAAAAGCCTTTTTATTACATTTTCTACCCTCTTCGATGAAAAAGCCCTGGCTTCTGCTAGTGTTAGGCATATAAATGACAATGACAACGCCAAGCACAGGCCAAATCCAAACCGGCAAAACAAAAGAGAATGAAAAATATTAATTCAAAATGCACTGTTTCCTAAAAAGTGCTGTGCTTTGTGTGCAAAATGGAAGTTAGTGAATTTTCTAAGTACATGCTCAGGTTTCATTCATTGTCTCTGTTTCCCTTATATTCACTATCGCAAGCCGATAGGGCATTTGGATGATAGAAAAAGTGAGAATTATGGCTGGGCGTGGTGGTGCGTGCCTGCAACCCCAGTACTCTGGGAGGCTGAGGCAGGTGATTGCCAATTTCAGCCCAGCATGGAAAACTTAGACTCTGCCTCAAAATATAAATAAGCAAATAAGCAAAGAAGCAAACAAAAGCTAAAGATGCAGGTCAATGTGAATGCCCCACAACCACTCAAAAAAGCGGCGACAAAGGCCAGCTGCTAAACACCAGAGGCAAACTGTGATCTGCTGAAGCGGCACAGAGCATTAATGAACCCAAAGCACGAGATGCGACGTGGCTTTAAACGATTGTTAAAGGTTAGCTGGACGCCCCGAGCCCTGCACCTACCCCTTCTGCACAGGCAGAGGCTGCAGATCCCCCACAGGCAGTCCGTCTGAGGTGAAGTGCCTCAGCAGCTCCTTCGCGTCCAGCAGCGGGGCCACGTCTCGGGCGCCCTCCTTACGGCCCAGTAGCTGCTCCGAGGACCGAGGAAACGAGCCGGCTCTGGAGAGACAAGGTCATGCAGATTTAGTAACGATGTGCACAACTTCACCAAAGTTCAGAAAAGGTGATGGAGCAGAAACCAGAAAAACACACAAAGAAAACGGGAGAAGGACACACTTTAGAAAACAACCAAGTAAAATGTTTGCAAACCAGCTAGTTTCAAACTGTATTTTCAAAAACTCTGTATGTCACATTGAAACTTGAAGATGCCAGAACAATAACTCTACTTAAGTAAAAAAAAAAAGCATAATTTCTTTTTTCATAATTTCATTACTTATAAAAGATAGTATATTAATTATTCAGTAAGATGCCGTGACCACTTCTACAAAGCTGAACTGTAAATTTTCGTATGTTTTGAAGCCCTGTAATAGACTTCTGAAAGCAAGGTAATAAATGCTTCAATTTTCTATGAACCTGAAAGATTACTTAAGGCACAATCATGAAATGACACAGCAATGGGATTCTCCCCAAGGGCTGTTGTCGCCGTGATCATGGCATTCTGAATGTGCCCTGCATCACTGCCACACCTGAGAGGCCCGCAGACACCGCCTCTGCAGGCTGCTCGATGGACGCTGTGTTCTTCGTCCAGGTAAACCTCCTTGGAAAGATGGAACGGGCCTTACTTCAGGATGAAGTGACACCTGAGCCTATGGACTCTCTAACAATGAAAACTGAATCTAGGAACAATCGCTATTCTTACATCTCACCTGATGAGCCTGGCACAAACTAGGTTACAGCCATTTAAGACGACACTGAGAACCGGACTGATGCTGGAGCAGGCACTGCCTCCCTAGCACTCTGCACACCAGAAGAGCTCGCAGAGTGTTCCAAATACTGGAAAAGGGAAGCTAGTTCTCGCAAGCACTCAGTGACTGCTCACCGCAGCTCTGTCCTACACAGGAACCATCATTACTTTTTGCTGGGCGTGTTTGCACTCTGGGAGGCAGAGGCAGGAGGGTCACAAGTCGGAGCCCACTCTGGGCAGTGTAGCTTCACATGAAAAATAAAAAGGGACTGAGGATGCGGCTCAGTGGGAAGGACCCGCCTCAGTCCCTCAGCACCACAAAAGAGCAAAGCAAACAAACAAATCTTTCAATACTTGCACAGAAAATTGATTTCATAAATTTATATTAATTAATTTATTGTTTATTTTGTTATTCAAAGTGACCATTTTTATTCATTCATAATTAAATGATTAAAATACTGCCATGGTTTAGACCCATGTCTCTCTACACTAAGGATCACTCACACACTGACAGTGCTCCTTCCCCTTTCTTTGTTCCTTTTTCTTGGGGGGTTAGCAGAAATCGGACTGAGGATCTCACGCCTGCCAGCAGGAGCTGTGCTGCTAAGCTATATCCCCAGCCCTTCCCTTCATTTTTAAATTGAAAATATAAATCTTACAAAAAGAAAGAAAATATAAATATAACAAAAGCAGCCGCACAGAAAACCTGCTAATGTATCCTCTGAACCTCACGGTCCAAGGGGGCAGGAAGTACACGGAGAGTTTAATTTAATTCCTGTGCGTGTCCTATCTAATAGCGACTGATAAAGGTTTCTTAATGAATATTACTCTCAATCATTTTGCAGACCAGCTGCAGCAGTGACATGTACAATTTGCATTTATATAGAACACGAACACAAGGATATCGAAGCAATTTAAAAGCCTTGCTTGTGATAAATTACACTACCAAGATATGTCTCGGTTAAAAAAACAGCAACACTGACAACACCTTATTGTATTAGCATTTTTAAGCTTGGAAGCTACGTTACCACAGGTTCTCATTAGGTTTCTACAATTTTGTAGCAAACTGGGGATTTTCATCTCTAACCTAGGAGGATACAAAAAGTCACACAACAGGTGATTATGTCTAAAACCAGACTCTGGTCCTCACATTCACTGTGCAGTGGCACATGACTCTGATTTAAATCTGTTTTAACACAAGCACACTACGCAACACAGCTCTGGCGCACAACCAAGAACGTCGCTGTAGGCCCGAGCAGCGGCAGTGTCTGGCACTCGCTGTGGGCATATCAGGCGAAGTCACAGGGTGAGTCCACAGTGAGTGTCAGGCTCGCAACGGCTGCTTCTGACTGACTGAGGCCACGAGACACCAACGGAACGAGGCAGGAACACGCCGCAAAGTGTCGCGAGAGCCCCAGCAACGCAGCCCCTCGATGTCCGCAGAAGGGACCGCAGGGTGCAAGGGCCTCAAGGAGAAGACCCGGACCTTGCCTGACAAACGAGTCTCGGGCCAGTGGGGACAGCTGCAGCGCACAGCACGCATCAGGCCTGCTGGTGGAACAAGCTGAAAGCCCAATGCTGAGGTGCGGGAGGTTAGATTCCTGACAGGGCTGAGGAAAGGAAGAAAGAAGGCAAGTGGACCCAGAAGTTGTGTGTTTCAAAGTGGGATAAACTGAGGCAATGATGGGGAACCTGCAGAGTTTCTGTGATAACAAACCGTGGGCTGCTGCACGCGTGCCACAGGTTAGCCACCGCCAAACCAGGGCCAACGCCTTTCCATGAGCTACAGAGAGACCTACACCAAAGGGAAGAGCTGTCTGATTCCCTTCCCAGGAAGCCACGCGGGGCTCTACTTCTCAGCTATGGAGTGGGCTGGCACGGGTCAAGGTGGCACGCTGTGAGCCCCCATGCAGGCCACCCTCCCACACATCCTGCCCCGCGCTTAAGCTCACAGAAGCTTCCCCTGGAGAGACACAGCCTTGTACCTGTCCAAGTCTGCTGCTGACCCAGAATAAAGCCCCAGCACAGTGCAGGTCAGGACGAATTCCGCACACCCTGGCCCTGCTGTGTGCCCTGCAGGCCAGCTCCACCTTGCACCCTGCCCAGCAGGAAGGGAGAGGCAACCACGCCACAGCCTGGTGGGGGTGGGGGCGCACGCTGGACACTGGAGAATGCTGGATAAGGGAAAAAGCAGCTCAAAGGAGCATGAGATCGTCAAGAAAATACATTGAAATGGACATAGTCTACTGAGCATATTTACAGTATCAGCTCCCATCTCCACAGGACTAAAAGATCACGCTGCTATGGAAAAAAAGTACAAGACCTCAGGTATTTCAAAACAGCGAGGAAAATGGAAAATTCCATAATTTGTGGATAGGACAAAATACATACTAAGGAACAAAACCTGACTGGCAGCAGGCTTCTCTTTAAGATAGGAAGTCCAGGAAAGCGTGGCGCTCCCTGAGGAGTGGGGCCAAGCAGGCCCTTGGTCACTTGCAGCCGTGCTGGGTGAGCACTGGCCCGCTTTGGTGACAAGCCAGAGAGGAGCAGGAACAATCACTGAAGGAGGAGAGGAACTGTGCACTAAAGACACAAAGAGGACGGAGGGGATGAACGGGGGACTACCACCTCTCCTGTGGGAGGTAAAAGACGCTGCCTAAAATTGGTGGGCACGATGGGCCAGGGAGATGGCTCAGGGGAATAGGTGCTTCCCTGGCAAGTGCAAGGGCCTGAGTTCAATCCCTGGTTCCGCCAAAGGAAAAAAAAAATTGGTGGGCATGAGACGGAGACTCTCCGTCCCCCTTGCTCTTCCCTGCTATCTTCTCCCGTGCCTGTAGACACTACAGAGGCTCCCAGGGCGGCCCCAGTCCTTTCCCTCTCCTCCTGGGGGTCTCACCCTGTGTCCTCGTCCACCAGCCTCCTGAGCTAACTCCAAATAGAGATGAGGTCTCCCCCACATGAGGCCATGGGCTATTTTGTTGTGGATAATGTGAGGGCAAACTTAGCATCTCTAAAGCACACTTCTTCACTTTGTTCTCCAAAACCGTTCTCGCGACCAACATGCCCATAACCGTGTCCATTTTATAAGTGAAAACATCCCTCACTGCACCGTGGAAGTCAGACATCTAAACTGTCTTGAGCTGGGGAGATAGCTCCGCAGTGTAAGCACTTGCCTGGCAAGCGCAAGATCCTGAGTTCAATCCCTGGTTGAATACATAAAAAATGAATACATAAAAATAAACTGTCTTGCATGATTGTCTCCCTCTGCACATCCAGCCCACGACAGGAAGGGCTTCACTAGCTTACCACCAAACACACCCTGACGGTGTCCTACAGATCTAGTCTGAGGTCTGTTATCTCTCATTTAGCTTACAGCAAAGCCACCTAGTGGATTTTTGTCCCCAGTTTCTCTTTCTGTAATCTATTTGCCATAAAAGATCAAAATTCATTTGCGGAATAAGTCGCCATCACTCTTGGCATAAATCCTTCAATGTACTTCTATAATACAATGTGAATCCTGCGTGATGACCCGGGGGTGCTGCCCAAGCACGTGTGTCAGTGAACCACATACCTGCCAGGGCCCCTGCACTCTGGACCACCCACGTGCCCTCCGTCAGGGCCACCCTCCGTCAGGAGCGCCATCACCTCAGCCACCATGCAGGGCCCATCTGTGACCCAGAGTAACCTGCAGTGCTCACATTCACTGTCTGGTCGCTTGCTTGGCCCTGACTGGCTCTCGGGTTGAAAGGACAGGAGCGATGCTTGGGCGTCCTCCAGTGCTTGATGGTCAGTGCCCAGTAAATACGTGCTGACATCCATGAGAGAAAAGTGTGGCAAATCATGAAAGGGCACAACAGAACAGCTAGAAGTCGTGATCTGCCATATTTGGGATGAGGACACTGTAAGAGGGCCTCGATTCCACCGCTTAACCACCAGCTGTCCGTGCTGGTATGTGCTGTAGCGGAGAACTAAAGCCAGGACCAAACACGAACGCTGCCTCGCGGAGGGCACTGCAGAGGGAGGGTGAGCACACAAGGACACAGATGCGGGCACGTGCTGAGGCGCGGGGCTGCCCACCTCATCTAGCACACCCCGTTCGAAGTCTTCCTAAGCATGCGCACAGCATGTCTACAGACGGCAGCCCTGCCCTAGAACATTCGCTGTGATTACATACGCTGCGAAGTGCACCGAGAAGGCAGAGGAGGGCAACCTGCCCCTGTTCGTCAATGTATCACTCTCGATTATCCGCTTACAGGAAGTGAGCGCTTCTTCCATAACACAACTATAAACTTGTTATAAAATAAAGGATTAAGTTCATATAAAAACTGTGAGCTACAACATGCTGTCTTACAGACTCAAATATTACCTCATTTTTTGTCCAGCTTTTTCAAAAGTTTCCAAATTTTGAAGAACATACTTCTCTGGCCATTCCAAAGAACTGCTTTCCATTAGACTTGAAGAGCCAGGGTCTACTCGAGTGGCAGCTAAAGGGAAAGGAATATTAGTAAGAACTGCAAAGAATTGGCATACTGAATGTTGCTACATAAAAAATACAAACAGAGGTATAAGACACGCAAGTGTAGGTCATGTGAGCTGCACAGGACCTGGCTCGGGCATTTATTAAAGATCTCTCCGGCGGTCTGAAGTGCAGGCAATGCCACAGAGAAACTCACTGGATATGAGTAAAATAGCTCATCAAAGCAAGTCATTCAGAAACTGAAAAATCAGCACTGTTCGGACTCATGCAATGAAAGGGTAATTTTGCTAGTTTTAGTAAATTATTTGTAAAGAACCAGAGGCCACCCTCTAGCGAACATACTAGATGTACTACATGATTTTCATGCTATAAACTGGAATCAGCGCAAATAGACTAGAAAATATCATCTTCTAAAATTCCAAATTCCAAAGACAGATTACTTCACTCTCAAAGGTATAATAATAAAATGACAAATACAGGGACTGTTCTCAGGGAAAGGCTACTTTAGGGATAATCCTTTTTTTTGTGGTTTGTTTTTGTTTTTGTTTTCTTAATTATTATTTTTTAAAATTAATTTTATTGAGAAACAAAAAGCAATGAGACAGCTTCAAAGCAGGTTAGTACGACAGTTACAATAAATTTTTGTTTTTCTTTTCTTTTTTTCTTTTTTGTATTTTAGGGAAGGGTGTACAGAGTGTTCAGGGTTTCGCTACTAGATTGGACTTGTAGTGATCCGCCTGTTTACGGTCTCCCAAGAGCTGGGATTACAGGCAGGGATAATCCTTATTTTTAAATTAATATAAAATACTTTAACATGCATATCCTCAAATCACTAACACTGCAAGTATTACTTAGTGCTTGAGGGTCTGTCCTGACTGTTGACCCGACTGGCTTAAGGAGCTTAGTGAAAGGCACCTAGGGTCTGTGCGTGGCTCGCGGGTGTGTGACCTTAAGGGCCACAGCGGTCATGGCCCTTTCCTTCCAGCTCTCTCTGCTGCGCCCTCAGCTTCTGGGATATCAGGGGTCCAAGGTTTCTTCCCCAAAGCCTCCCGCACGACTTCCCTGGCTTCGAGCCAGCCCACTAGGAACCAAAGCTTCTAACCCTGAGCCCAAACAGAACTCTCCTCCTTTATGCTGGGTGTCAGACATTTTGTCCCAACAACAGGAAGTGGACCCTAAAATTACTACAAAAATGCATGTGAGACTGTGTCTTTTTCTAGCTACCATGCTGCTGTGAACTACAGTGAGACTATTTATAACGTGAACTAAAGCCAGAGGGACAGCTTCTTTTCTCATTAAAAATTACCAGCACACTCACACTTTGTTAACACTGGCAAAAGTACTAATGACATGACGTCTTTGAATTCTAAAACTGCCTGGCTATAAACACTATTTTGAACCATTACATATTAGTTCTAGTAACTGGCAGAAAATCACTGAGTAACAGCTGTTTAATCAAGTATCAATAGGGATACTTATTTTCAAATGTGGGGCGATCCTTTGAAAAAATGATCTGGCAAAGAAATTTTGAAACAAAAGTTTTTTTTAAATGAAAACTAAAACCTGTATAATATTTTCCCTTATTAAACTATTTCACATTGAAGATTTAAGAATACTTTCAGTACCTACATTGGATTGCCCTCTCCAAAGACCATACAAATATGCCACTTCCCACTTCTTAATAAGGATAGCGAAATACTATTTTATAGCATAATGAGATTTATCATAAGGTAATATGCTTAATGGAGACACGGTTTTCCACTAAGGGAAAAAAATCAATAGCAATTCTGCACAATTGCATACCGTGAATTCATAAAAGAATGCAAGCCATCTTTTAAAAAGTATTACACTGTAAGTATTGCAATATAATGAATTTTTAACCTTGCTTATACAACCAACATACATATGAATGACATACATCACATATTTAAGAATGGGTGGACAAACATTCATACTTGTCTCATTTTTAGGAGAATAACCATATGGTCTTTACAGCAAAATAAAACAACACTTCACGTACTGGTCTGTCAGGACACTACTCTTTGCTAATACCAGAAAGGAAGAGAAAGGTTCTCTGAGAAACCAAGAAGTCTTTTCTTATAGTGTTTTATTGGTGAACAAAGAAATCAAACCAATACAACAGGAAAACAGGAAAAGGACCTACAGAATGTCACATCACAGCAAACAGAAGTGGTGTCACTGGTGGCGGGTGTAGGTACTGAGGTTAAGCCCTAATCTCATCCACCTAAATGTGAGTGTGTCACAAAGAAAAGGCTACGTTGTTACTGGTATGACCTGTTTGATAAAATGAGAATTAGAAATGCATACTGCAAGGTTCATTTTTAAATGTCTGGAATAACGAAACCATGGCCTTGCGCAATGAGCCAGCACACTCGCGTACGCCCAGCCCGACGGCCCTGTGAGGGAGGCCACCGCTGTACCGTGAACGCGGGCAGCACCTGTGCCGCTGGCAAAGCTTTCCCCAACTTTGTGGAAATGAGTAAATACAAGGCCAGGTTAACCCACTGTCTACACCATGACTTGCTATTTGTTACCCAGACCAGAGTTTTTGTAAAAACAAAGCCGAACAAGAGAACCTTCTCAATTGCTAAGAGCTCCTAAGGTGTAGGCTGCAAATAATAGCTCCAAGTAGGAAGTCTGGCTGGCCCTGCTGTTTGTACAGGTGGTGGAACTGGTGTGGAGAGCATCTGCGTAGATCCACACGACAAGGACGCTAGGTACCCTGACCTCCTGAGGAGTCGCGCTCACACGACAGCCTCAGGTGCTACGCACCTTCCGAGTTTCAGGGCGCTCCCCCAGGCCTGAGCGCTGGGTACTGCGTCAGGCCCCGAGCCCACTCCAGGTGGAAGTGGGCGTGCACTCTGCGCACAGGGAAGGCTGACATGTAATGCAGAACTGCACGATGATACGCAATTTAACACATGAGAAGCGAGGTGAAGGAGAACTGTAGGGAACAGCACTACAAGGAACGGCTGAAGTGCAGCAGGGTCTGAGAACGTCTCTGAAACACTGATGTGGGAGTGTGAAGAGTAGCCACTAGTGACCTGGGCACAGGCCAGGGAGCCGCGAAGCGGGCAAGGACTGCACACCGTGTGCACCTGGCTACCATGGAAACGGCTGGAGACGGGAGTGATGGGACTGGGCTCATGAGAGGATGGCGGTGGCCCAGGTCTGGCCCCCTCAGGTAATTCTGTGGTGCCTTTCCCCAAAAGTATTTGTATACTTTTCCCCAGCCATTATTGTGCTTCTCCCGCTTTTCAACCCTTCCGTCTCCCATGCAGACCCTCATAGAAGCCCAACTCAGGGCTGCTTTTCTTATCTTTATAATGGGGCACGCTCAGGCAATCCCGTATTCTCTACTCTCCCGAAGCACCATGCTGGATCTCCTGAGTCCCTCATCTGCTGCCAAGCCACCTGCACGACCCTGCCCTGATTAGTTCTCCTTCCTGAATTTACACTGAGTTACTCAGCCAAAAACCATACAACACTTACTCCACACCAGGGAACTTGCTACACAAGGAGCGAGTAATTAATTTCATCTTTATGATTCTTTCTTCCTCGTACCAGGGATTGAAGTCAGGATCCTGCCCTTGCCAGCAGCCATGCGTGCTGCTGCCTCCCTGGCCCCTAATTGCCTCTTTACAGCCACCCATCATGCCCAAGATAAACAGGTTGGAACACAGGCCCATGGCCTCAGAGCAGGCGCTGCAGGGCCAGCCCTCAGCCTGGCTGCCACCACGAAGCGAAGCTCCTGCCCTGATCCAACACATCCCTGGCACGGTCCCCCTGGGCCTTTCCAAGGGCGCTGGCAGTCGCTGAACTTTGGTACTGATATGAGGGAGGGTGACACTAGCACAAGTGAGAGCCTCTCTGTCCTGCCTGGTGCTGTGTGCACCAACTTGCTAACCCTCAGGACAGCCCCGCCACCCCCAGGAGGACCCTGGTCGCAGGCTGTATGATTTGCCCACTCGGGACAGGAAGAAGTGAAATAACGCGCCCCAAACCAGGCGGCTAACGAGTGACAATGCTGAGACCTGGAGCCTGACCACGGCCTGCGTTCTTCACTGGGTGCCGTGTGCTGCTGCTTTGTATTCTGCTTTACAAACAGACTGCAATCTTACTGAAGGCCAGGGACTTGGATTTTCATTTTCTGGTGTACCTTTGGTGTCAAATACATAAAAGGCACTCAGAGAACATTACTGCTAACTTGATTCTGCGATTGTTTCCTCATTAATCCATGCAATCAAATTATTTGTACAAAATAAAACCCAAAAATTGTCCTCTACACTTAAAATTGTGCCAAATGGATCTTCAAACGCTTTCTTGGTAGACACTGAAAAGCTTCACTCTGTTCAAACTCATCACCACAATCCAAGAAAATAGAATCCAATTAATATCGAAATGGCTCTGGGCCTCCTCTGTGTATTTTGGTGACTGCTCCAGCCCGAATGGGTGGCAAACACGATGTATCTTATCTCATTAAACTGTGTAGATCTTACTTTCCCCACTTTCTAAAAATACAGCATAATAGATGTCTACCCATTCCGGCAGCCGTAGCAAGGATAATAAGAAAGATCACCTGCTAAAGTTGGGCACGCTGAATGAAAAGGATGATCAAAAAGCCCGTACTCCTTAAATGAGTGCAGAGAATATACCATGAGCACAAGTTAGTGAATGTTTAGGCTAAACAATTACTGCAGCAACGAGTCCCCCGCAGCACTCATCTGGTGCCACCTCGGAGCAGCCCTGGGGCCTCCTCCCCGAGGTCCTCAGCTGCCTCCGCTGGCTGCCTCTGCATCTTGAACCAACTCATGTTTACCTTCCATTTTCACTTTGGGGGCGAACCAGAATTTGTATGCTGCTAGCTCTAGTGACAAAAACGGAGAAGGGCCCAGTGCCATGCCCGTGAGCCTGTGCTGTGTGGGCTGGTGCTCGGCAGCAGCGGCACACACACTGGATTGCCCGGCATAGACACTCCGAGAAGAGGAGTTCCAGACCGCTTCACGCTGAGGTCTTGAAGGACAAGGCGCCAACTGGGAAGATGAGGGGTTGTCTGGAGAGGGAATGGCAATGTGGCCCCCCTTTTTTTTTGTATTTTAGGGAAGGGTCTACAGGGTGTTCAGGGTCTCACTACTAGAT
>NDGN011438848.1:0-11387 GCA_002564285.1 Tympanoctomys barrerae
ATAAAGAACAACCTAGTGAGTCAATGATTTGACTCACCCCCTTAAAATCAGTGGGGAATGTTGCACCCTGCCAAAATTGACTCCATTTTGTTGCCTTTCGAACCTCGCCAGAGTTCCTGTTGTGTATGCGCCAATCCCTCCCAATTCCTCCAATTCCTCACCCCTGTGACTCAAGTCTTATGATATCTGTTCCCCAAACCTTATCTCAATGAACTCTATATGACTGGCAACTCAGCACCTCCACCCAACAGAACCACCCCATAAACTAATGACTCGCTATATCCTTGATTCCAGCACCCCACCCAAAAGATCCACCCAATGAACTAATGACCCTGCCACTTCTTCCTCTTCACCCCTTCCCTGTTTTTGTGGTTTTCAAGCTTAAATACTACACCTTGTTAATGCTCGGCACACCTCTTTGCACCTTGCATAGAGACTGCCTCTGGGTACCAGCTAAAATAAAGCGCTTCTTTTAACTTTTGGACTTGCCTCGTTGTCATCTGATTTTTGAGCTACAACACTGGCCAAATAGTTCAGCAGATTAAAGCACCTGCAAGCCTGTGCAGGGGCTAGGGCTTCGATCCCTGAGTCTACCATGCCACTCCCCACCCCGGGCATGCTGAGATAGCAATTGAGACTGGGCGTGGAGGCATGCCCCTGTAATTCCAGTTTTTGGGAGGCTGTAAACAGGCAGATCACTACGAGTCCAATCTAGTAGTGAGAATCTTAACAACACCCTGTGGACCCTATTCTAAAATTATTTTTTCAAAAAAGGTAGAATTTACTGTCTAATATCCATATGTTTACAATATTTTGCAAAGGTTTTCCCAATCACCCTAGTCAAAACCCTTGTTACTATGAATACATAAGAAATGTGATATTGAGGGGGTGTTTTAGTCATTTTTTGCATTTCTGAAACACAATACTTTGTACACACAATTTAAGGAAGAAAAGTTTATTTTGGCTCACATTTTAGAAATTTCAGTCCTTGCTATTTCCCTT
This sequence comes from Tympanoctomys barrerae, assembly GCA_002564285.1. Taxonomy (NCBI): domain Eukaryota; kingdom Metazoa; phylum Chordata; class Mammalia; order Rodentia; family Octodontidae; genus Tympanoctomys; species Tympanoctomys barrerae. The sequence continues at coordinate 1,003 of NDGN011438848.1, forward strand.
CTAGGTACACTAAGTCCCTGAGTTGGAAATATTTGAGTTGCAAACTTTCACAGTTATGAAGACTTCATGTTACCGGCATTCATAGACATGACCTTTTGTTTTCTCTTAAATGTATTTAGTACAGTGTCTACCGGGTCTCACTACACAGACTGAACTCATAGTGATCCTCCTGTTTTCAGTTTCCCAAGCACTGGGATTACAGGCGTGCAACACCACGCTGGGTCTCAATGGCCGCCTCAGTGCGCCCCGGGGGCAAGGCTAGCGTGGCACACCCGGGATCCAATCAGGTCCCTGCCTCTGCCTAAGCAGGCGCTTTAATCCACTGCACTGTCTGGCTGACCTGCATTCATAGATGTGAACAAATTGCACAAGTAGCTCAGGTATGTGGCAGACCTCTTCACAGTCGTGCTGTTGCACGCTTACGGTACACTGGCACAGTGTGCAGTAGTACAGTGCTCAGCCAGAGACCAGGAGGTCTGGAAGCACACAGAAAAAGGCTGATGTGGAGGGGAAGCTGGGAGTCACAAAAAACAACGTACATCACACATTTGTGTCAAAGATACAAGACTCACTTTGTTAGGCTTAAGAATGAATCTGTCCTGGAACAGAACTTGTTGGTAAATTGGAGATTTATTTTATCTTCCTGAGAGACTTAAAAACCTTCTACAGCGATACATGCCTACTGTCATTTATAGGAGCTCAGCTTGTAATAGCTGAATCTTACAGTTGTTCTATATGCCCACCAACAGACAGGCATTCATAGTACTGAAACAATGTGGAGTAGAACTCTGCCATAAAGAAAGATAAGCTGGAGTCATTTGTGGGACAATATCGTTGTAGGACAATGAATGTACCTTGAGAATACAATGTTAAATGAAATAAATCAGATACATAAGCTTAAATATCACATGGTTTCTCTTACCTAAGAAACTACAGGGCTGGCAGGATAGCTCAGCAGATTAAAGTGCCTGCATAGGCAGACACCCTGTCCCCAGGGCGCACTGAGATGGCAATTGAGACTGGGTGTGGTGGCATGTGCCTGTAATCCCAGCATTTAGGAGGCTAAAAACAGGAGAATCACTATAAGTCTGGTCTGTGTAGTGAGACCCTGTAGACCCTGTATTAAATACATAAAAAAAAATAAATAAAGCAAGGGATAAAATTAAAAAAGTCATAGAAAACAGGGAGATAAATATTTAGTAAAAGGGAAAGGGACCAAGAGGGAGAGAAGAGGAAAGGAAGGGAAGGTAAGAGCATGAAAAGCAGTTAAGTTGTGCTGTGTACATGTACCAACCCCCATGAAGAAAGTAATCATTGTGTACTGTGCACATATACTAATACAAACATATGTGGATAAAGCTTGGGCCATTGCATGGTGGGCCAGCTCCCGGGTGGGTAGCAGGACACAGGGCAGCTGCTCTGTGGGCATGGTGGCTGAGAGGCAGAGCAAGCCAAGTGGGGAGCCAGGAAGGGAGATTATACCCTCCAGTGAGGCCCACAATGCCCAAGCTCTTGTGACTCCAACCCCCTTTTTCCTGGTAAGTCAGTTCTTCATCTTGTAATCTAACCCCATTTCTAAAGCCTTACTTTAGAGCATGTGAGGCTTTGGGGGAGGCTAGGGGGGTTTGGGGGCTACATATAGACCTTTATGTGGGGTTTATACCTAGGTTGAATCTCTGAGATTAAAGAATGAAACACATAAGTGTCTTTGGGTTTTCATTATGTGTTATTTTAAAGTTTGAACCTCCATAAAACATAGAGAAATAAAACATTTTAAAGTATACTGACCACACTCTCTTTATGTCTTGACTTACTTTCTCATATCCATAACATTATTTGTATTTGATTATAAATAAGTATTAGGTTTTAATAGGAGTTTAATTGGGAATTTAGTGTCTGTAGGCATTGGAAAAATAGAAATTTTGTACTAGACTGAAGAAACCAATAAAAATAACATAGTAAGTATTGAAAATATTGAGTATGTAAAAATTTTAAGGCTTGCCAGATAGCTCAACAGGTTAAAGAGCCTGCTTAGACAGATGCAGGGACTGGGCTTCAATCACTTGCATGCTGTGCTAGCCCCACTCCCAGGGTGAGACTGATTGTGACTGGGCATGGTGTACCTGTAATCCCAGCGCCTGGGAGACTGAAAACAGTAGGATCACTACAAGTCAGATCTATGTAATGAGACCCAGTAGACCCTGTACTAAATACATTAAAATTTTTTTTTCCAACTACAAAATGGATGATCAATGACATCCTCAAATAAAATGCAATGTTACATAAATAACTTTATTAAGTATACCATAAGTAATATGACTTAGCAATCCGTATTTTTTTTTTTTACTTTTTTATTGGTACACGTTTGTACTCTTTGTGGGAAGTTGCTCAGTGTGCATATCACCTCTTCATCCCTTGTCCATCTCCTTTGTCTTCCCACACTGGTCCTCCTTCAATATGTTACCTCCTTCCTCCTCTTCAGGTCTGTAGTTAAGCATCCAGTTTTGGGTATCTAGATACATAGTCATCATGAGTAGCCATGGCTTTGACTAGGACATACAAGTTATTTTAGCAGGTGCTCTGTGATAGTAAGTCTTGAGGTGTGTAGAAGGTAGTTCATCTCTACTATTCTTTTTCTCATCATTTTTCTGTCTTAAAATGAGCTTCTATATTCAGAGCTATTCTTATCTGCCTCTTATGTCCCTTCAATGCAATCATCAAACAGATTATATGTACTGCCATTCCAATTTTATTAGGTTCATTTTCTATGACTCTGGATTTTTGGTTCAAATTTCTTTTATTGAAATCAGTGGGCTTATCATTTCATTTCATTCAAGAATAGAAAGACCATCATTTTACAGAGTTGGCAGCTTTTCTGCTTCAGAGATTCTGTAATTTAGTTGGCTACTCTAATAGGGTTATATTTCATCTATGCTGAATACCCCTTTTATGCTTGTGTTATTCCTTAGAGAACTCACAGACAAAATAAAGTAGTTTATTGCGTAAGAGATGGCAATTGCATTGACCATTAACCTCAATAACTTGCAAGGGCTATAGAGGAGCTTATAAAACACTTTGTAGTCAAGTTTAAAGTGGTACAAGATGTTTGTTCAAGCTGAAGCACTGATATATATAAAAAAAAGTCTTATAATCTCTCTCCCAGGGAGCAGACCAATCATTTCAAACTCAGATGTATTTTGTATGTCTGTATTAGAAAGTGAAAAAGTCTTCCTGGGCTTACCTAAGAAATTTTGGCTTATACCTAAAGCTGCTGTGTATGTATAAAATATGTATTCTTTTAACACAATATAACATCAGATTCCACAGAGTTCTAATTAAGACTCAATTAAACTTTACACACATACTAAATTACCTCTGTTAAGTTTTAATGCAACTATATTAAAAATGCACAGATACAGGCATTCTTTATATAACTGAAAAATCAGATAATTGCTATCAAAGAAGTATATTATTTATACTTGTTCAGTATAAATAAGAAACCATTTAAATAGTAATTTTCTTTGGACCACTAATATCCATTTAATTTCTGCTTTGCACACAAAATTACTTATTATGTTCCAATTGCTTTACAAGAAAAATTAGGCTATTTTATAGTTTTTAAAAATTACACAATTTGGGGGGCATAGTACATATGTATATTAACTTAGTGTTTACTTTTGAAACTACATTAAAATAATTTTAAAACAAAATTTAAAAATAAGAGGCTGGATGTGGTGGTGAGTACCTATAATCCCAGCACTTGTGAGGTTAAAGCAGAAGGCTTGCTGTGAGTTGGAGCCAGCCTGGTTTAGAAAGTGAGTTCAAAGCCAGCTTAAAACCCTGTTACAAAAAGACAAAGAAGAAATAATGAAAAACTACAAAAATAATTTTTAATATCTATCAGTAAAATTAAACATTAGCTAAAGAAGACTTAATACCACATATTTTGTAAATTCAGATTATCATGTGAATAAAAGGCTTTCAACATTTTATTGTAGCATCATTATTGCTGAATTTATACACTAGATATATTCTGGTGTCAGAAAACCTGACATCTTTTTCACTAAAATTATGAATTTTCCTATGTTTAGAAGGCATATAATTTTGCATGATTGTGTAGGAGGAAAATTAAATTTAACAATGAACAAGGATACAAAGATCTATGAAGCAGGCAGAAACAAATAAATAATTGCATAATCCTTGAGTGTATAATTCTCAAATCTAAAATACTATAAAAATCTAAATAAAATAAAATGTATAGAGAAGAACAAGAAACCAAAATAAACAAGCAATATTATAGTAACCTTTAGGACATGTACCTGTCTTTGTCACAGAGTGTCTTGGTTTTTTAAAGCTGCTCTGAAAAATGGAAGACAAACTCTCAAACTAAGAAAATTTTGAAGTTGAAATTGGAACGGAGTACAATGTCAGTTTCCTCAAAGTGCTCTTCATTAGGTACACTAAAAGATCTATGCACTCAACACGAAGGGGATGACAAGTATAAGACTCATTTGGGGGAACGAGTCTTATACTTTTTGGGGGAAGGAGGTACTAGGAATTGAACTCATACCTTAAACTTACCCTGAAGGAACTGTGCCACTGGGCTGCAGCCCCTACTCAGCCTTAGCCTATATAAAAACTGTTCTTATAAAGTATAATTCTCCATCATGCATCTTTGGAGATCTACTGTACCTTATCTATGCTGAGGAAAGAAATTTCTTACAAAAGAAGTAATTCTTTCTACATGAATATTCACTGAAAGGTAGGAGTCATGTTGGCAAGATTTTGCTATTGTTATTGAGGTTTAAACACAGTAAAATAACATTCCTTGACACGTGGCAGGTCCTCAGACAGCTGAAGAGTGAATGACCAGAATTAATCCCAACCTGTGGCAGTAGATGTTAGGAAAGTGAAATTTATGTTTAGAAGGACAGTTAAAAAAACAAAAAACAAAAAACAAAAAAACTCTTAAGAGACAGAATGCAGCTCCACAGCTGAGCTAAAATTCAAAGTCAAGGCAGAGAAAAAATTACAACAATTGTTAGTTTAAAAACAATAAAATAATGGGCTGAGGAGATCACTTGTTGGTCTAAGTGCCTGCCTGACAAGAGCAAGGATCCTAGTTCAATCCCCAGTACAGCATGCTGTGCCATCCCCAGAACCCTGGAAGTGATGGCACGCACCTGTGACCCCAGCACTGTGGAGGCTGAGGTAGGAGGATCACTATGAGTCAGAACTGCATACTGAGACCCTGTAATGAATAAACAGATAAATATTTAAACAAGATAAATGTGGTTGCAATGTCTAAAATTATGAATGAATTTAAAGAAATAAGATAAAATGAAAATTATAAAATGACTTCTAAAAATTAAATATTATATTTCTAGCTATTCAAACTATATTCAAACTAGAAAATTCATTTAGTGGTCCTTTTGAGTAATACTTCCACTCATGTCAGAGAGGACAGCACGACAAAAGTTCAAGTCATTGCTGAGACTTTGGTCAAGTCCAGCCTCATTTGCTTTTATCATGAGTTTAAGAGTCTCACAGCTAAGCCATATCTGCCCATTAGATTTGCTATACATTAACATTACTGAGTGTTGACATCAAAGAGACGGAATTCCAACCTCAAGCTTTGTGAATGCTGTGATTTCTTCAGTATGGATCTTATGACAAACGCGAAGCTAGGTGGCACACATAGACCACTGGCTGTGCACGTGACTGCCTCCAGTCACCTTCCCCCCACCCACCCCATGCCCAGCCAACTGTCCTGATCTTTATGCCATAAGGCTTACCCTCTGGTAGCTCTCTCTTATCTCCATACAACTGGATGACTTATAGTCAGTGTGATGTTGTGCCCCTGTTGTATCAGTACTCAGAAGTCTGAAACAGGAAGGTTGCCATGAGCTTATGGCCGGCCTGCTTTGTATAGGGAGAAGGAGACCAGATCTAACTATATACCAAGAGCCTGACTTAAAAACAAAACGAAACAATATATTATGAATAAACTATTTCAGAAAGGGCAATTCAGTGATTGCCATACCATGTGGCAGACTATACATACCTGGTTTGGTAACACCAGTAGGAAATCATGGTAGATATGTTAGCACAAAATTTTAGGAACAATTTCATTTTAAAATTAGATATGCAAAGCCTTTAAATGGAAGCACTCCCACTCTTTGAAAAATTTCCTGACAGAGTGGACATTTGGATTCATGCCAATGCAGAAGAAACGGAGCTGGCCTCTCTGGAAGGCAGGATGCACAATGAGTCACGCGGAGCCTGTTTTCGTATGGTAGAGGCTATACCAGCTATAAAGTAATAGGAATAATAAAATTATAACTTGATAGATAGCTCAAGGGTATCTTATGGTTCAGATAGAAATTGTCCCCCCAAACCCTCACACACCTACAGGCAGAGCTTCAAGAGGAAGACAGATGGTGGTGGTGGTACACATAGCTGACTCATTGTTACGAGGTGGGGCCTGGTACTGCAAGATGGTCACTGGGGTTGGGGGGACTGACAAGCTGTCTCTCCTTCCCAGGCTCTGCACTTGTATCTCTACTTCCTGCTCAGCATGAGGTGAGCAGCTCTTTCTCTGCTGTGACCTTCCACCAGCCTGTCCTCCCCTGGAGCCCACCCACAGTGCACTAAAATTGTGATCCAAAGTAAACCTCTCCTCTTTCAACTTATGGGCATCAGGCATTGGGTCTGAGTGATGAAAAAATATTAAGACCATACGTGCGCTTGGGCTTCAGACTGAGAATGCCTGAGATCCCAGTTTTAGAACATGGATACTAAAATTTCCTGCATTTTAACTCTAAAGGTGCTACCAAGGTTCTCGTGGTGAAACAAGATGAAACTCTTCTCTTTGCGTTGGTAAAAGAAGAGTATTATAAAGTAGACCCAAGGATTTCCCTAAGAAACTGTTATCAAGGTAAAAGATGGGAATAGGACACTCTCTTGCTGACAGGAGAATTGTTCTCATTCTTGCTTCTTCTAGACTGTCTGTCTCTTCTGACAATGAGATGAGACAGCAAGCCGAGAAGCTCTGGTGAAATTTACAGCCCTGGAGCACAGTCCCACCAAACCAATGAGATGTCCTCAGATTAATTACTCTGCTTTCCCCACAGTTCATCATCTATCACTCTAACAGGCTTCAGGAATAACAGTGGATTACGACTAAAAGAAAGATACCCTCCCAAAAGGCTTATGGAAGTGCAAATTCAATCAGAAAGAAAAAAATAGTGGCCAAAGACAATGTTAGACCTGTAGTTCTTACACCTACAGAGAACTTTAAAGACAATCCACCTCTTAGATTAACATAAATCCTCAAAGTCAAGGCCTACTAACATCAGCTCCTATTACTCCATGTAATGTAATATGTCCTGCTTATAGCAACAGCAATATATATATATATATATATATATATATATATATATTAAGGAATTCTAACAGGCAAAAGAAAAGTCTGGAGAGACAAAGAAATTTGAAAAACCAGATAAAGGTATGACATAGATGCTGCAGCTGTCAGGGAGGAAATCTAAAAGAACTGAGGCCAATATGTTAGGGAACTGAATGGAAAGAATAGACATAATGGATGAACAACGAACACATAGGATGTAAGTCTTGAGGAAACAATTAAAAGGAAAGGTATGAAATGCATTTGAAGGTGTGTTAGTTTCCTAGGGCCACAGTAAGAAATTGCTACAAAGTTGGCTACTGAGAAATTGATTCTTCAGAAAGTCAGAAGTTTGAAATCAAGATGTGAACAGGATTGGCTCTGTTTCTAGGGCTTTGGGTTGGAGTGATGCTCTAAATTCTGGGCATCCTTTAGCTGCTTGGTTCAGCTCTTAAATCTTTGACTCAAATTTCTTGTGATGTTATTTTCTGTATAGGCCCATGTGTCTTTTTTCCCTCTCAGTGTGCCAAGACTAGACTTGTTGGATTTCAGGATTTTCTTAATTCAAAATTATTTCTTCATTATAACCACAAAAGTCCTGTTTCCAACCAAGATCATATTCTGAGTTACAAAATTAAAATGACGAGATTTACAGAGGACTTCTCAAAAGTAAATGCAAGCAGGAAAAAGTTGGAGTGAAAGAGTTAAAAGGTTGGAGGAGAAATAACCAATGAAAAATTTTACAGTAGAAAAAAGGATGCATTCATATTAGCATACTTCCTCTGAGGAAAATATTTTTTACAAAACATTTATTTATTTGGAATTCATAAATTCCAGGTTGTGACACATCAGTTATTCAAAAGAAGTTTCTGAGGGAGAACAATGATACATGGAATAAGACAGGATGTGCATAAGGAAAGCAAGTGGATCAGAGAAGGAAATATTAAAGGAACTATATTAATTTTAGAAAATCAGGCTTCACACAAAATTGTCATGTTTAAGTGAAGCATTCTGTAATGAAAAAGGGGTCTAGTCCACAGTGTACTTATATATCTTACATATGTTTGTACCTACAGTAGTAAATCAACTAATAAATCAACTAAATAGTAAATCAACTGTCTATTGGTAACCAATAGACAGAGCTGCAAATTAAAATAGAAAAATGCACTATCACAATTACAGACTAAAACTAACTTATCAGTAAATGAAAAGCATTTTAGCATTTAGAAAATCAGTACAACTCGGCCTGCTGTGCCAGCCCTGACCCCAGGACATGCTGAGAGGCTGACTGAGACTGGGCATGGTGGTGCACGCCTGTAATCCCAGCGCTTGGGCGGCTGAAAGCAGGAGGATCACTATGAGTCTGATCTGTACCCTACAGACCCTGAACTAAATACATAAAAAGAAGAAAATCAGTATGAATATATTGACAAGCCAGTCTGTCAATGAACTTGATCTACCTGCTATTTATAAAATATGGCATCCAAAAACAAAAGGAAGCACATTCTCCTCAATCTCATATGACACATCAGTAAGTTAGCTCTGATTATAGGCCATAAATGTTTTGTATTGTAGACTACTCATCTATATTGGATTACTTTGTGGAATTCATGTACCTACAATATATGAATGACAATGGAATACCCATCTCTGACAAAAGTAAACAAAAGAGGGGATATAAATAAAGGACCATTTTGTAATATATATGACAAAATAGCCTAGATATACAGCTACTTTCTTTTGGCTCAAAGAGAAGAAGATTTGAACTAGTAGTGTTTAGACAAGCTATTATGTCTGTATCATGTACTATGAATAACTACTACAAAAACAACAATATGCAATGTATTTTGAAATTGTCTCATTGCAACTTCCTCCTCAATAAAATTAATATAAAAAACTAAAAAGAATAGAAATTATCTGAGAAGTGTTCCAAGATCACAAGGGTCAGAAAAGAAATTTTAAAGTGTAGATAATTGAATGATAACTGACACAACATCAAGTGCAGACAACTAGCTGATCCCTGACAGGGGGGTAAAAATTTTATGCTCTTTGACAAATGGTGTTTTGAGAACCAGCTCTACACATGCACAAGACTGAATTTAGAGTAGACTCTCTCACCATGTACTAAATTAAAATCAAAGTACTAAATGTTGATGTAGAAACATTATCTGTCAAATGATATAACAGATAGAACTCTTGAAAACATAAGCAGAGTAAAGGATTGTCTGAACAGAACCTCAACTGCATAAGTGATAAGACCAAGAAATAATAAACCAGAGCTTACTACACTAAAAATCTTCTGGGCAGCAAAGGAACCATGCAACACTGTGAGGAAAGAACTTACAGAATAGGAAAAAAATCTTTTCCCAGCTGTTCCTCAGTCAGAAGAATAATATCTCAATAAAGATATTTTTTAAAGTTCCACAATAAATAAAACTCAGTCAAAAGAAATGGACAATTGAAACGAACAAACAATTCTCAGAAGAGAAAACACATGTGGTTTGTAATTCCATGAAAAAACGCTCAGCATCTCTGACCATAAGGGAAATGCAAACTAAAACGGAAATAAGACTCCATCTTGCTCCACGAAGGGTGAATCATGAAGAAATTAGATAGCATCAAATGCTGGTGAGCCTGTGGAGGGGAGACCTTCTACACTGTTGTGGGAATTAACTAGTACAGCTGTTATGGTATCAGGGTGGAGAAACCTGAAAAAGCTAAAAGAAGAAATGTCATTCAATCCAGCTATTCCCCTACTAGATGTTCTCCAAACCCCAAAAGCCTAAAGACATCATGTCATGGTGATATGGGCATACTCACATCTATAGCATCACAATTCAAAATAGCTAAGCATGAAAGTGGACTTCATTTTAGATGCTCTGCGTGAGGTGAGGAGTAGGGGTCCTCACAGTGTTCTGGACTGGCTGTAGGGCGGACTTGGCCTGGGGTAACCTCTGCTGGTCCACTCGGTTGCAGTCATACC
>NDGN011438853.1:0-14022 GCA_002564285.1 Tympanoctomys barrerae
CCCCCCCCCCACTGACATTTATCCTTGTCCGTCAGAAAGATTCTGTCCTGTGTTATCCATCAAGCTACCCTTAGACCTGTGTGTGTGGATTTAGGCTGCACAGCCCAGATAAAGCCTCTGGGGTGTAAGAAAGCCAGGGCTTTGCAATGGAGAGAGCACCACAAACCCAGTTTCAAATTTTGATTTGCCATTTGGTTGCAACCAAGTTGTTTAGCTTCCCTGATCTTTATTTTCAGTGAAAATAAAAGAATTAGATCAGATCTGGGCATGTCTGAGAGCCAGTTCAGCTTCATTAGTGGAGTATGCCGGGAGGTATGGAGGAAGATTCAAACTGCATTCAGCCAGAGTGGGAATGAGAAGCTTCATCGATACATTCAGATCTAGGTCCCATCTAATTCATTAGCAGTGTCTGTCCCGGATAGGTAATAACATGAGTGTCTTGCATGTTTTCACTTTGACTAAAAAGGCACTCTGTGGTGTATTTCACCTCTGTTTTAGAAAAGTATGTCACGTCTCCTTGAATGAGTACCAAGACTATTCTATCATTTTTAGAATCAGAAATAAAAATTTGTCTTGACCAGGACAGATTTCTAGAGACTTTGTTCTTTCAGGAAGACTACAATCTTGGCAGTGTTTCTCTTATTCATCCTCTGTTTTATTTATTTATTTATTTTGGTGGTACTGGGATTAAACTCAGGACCTTGCACTTGCCAGGCAAGCACTTATTCTACTGAGCCATCTCCCCACCCCCTCTTCCTCTGTTAATAATGAGTTGGAATAAATGGCCAGACGCTACACCTGGTTCAGAGAGTGAATGAATATACCAGGAGTCCCTTCTTCACTCACTCTCTTGAGACAGGACTTACAAGGTATATTTGCCAGTCAACCAGCTCATCATATGAAGTGCTTAGTGCTGGTTGTGTGCTGGAGTAAGTTATAATTTTCATTTGATGAGATCAGTTCTAAGAGGTTTTTAAATCAGGCAGATGTCTTAAAATGACTCAAGCCTCCACAATCTCAAGGAGAGAGTGTGCCATCTAGGTACTGTTGGCTTCTGTACTTAGGAATTTATGGAAGATACCCTAAAGAGCTTCAAGTATACAAATCTGTCTTTTGTTTGCTTGTTTAATAAAGATTTTCCTAGAACCCCAGAAATTTGAAGGAGATTTGGAGCACTGTTTATTTATCCATGAGAGTAATTGTCTTAAATTAAAGCTGCATCATTGTAGCCACCATTCATTACCATCCTGTAGCATACATTACATTTGAATAGGAGGCAGAGTTTGGAAGTTCTGGACTGAACTTTTTTTAAACTAGGTCCACTCCCAAATTTAGGAAAATTATTGAAGTACAGCTTACTATCTGCTTTCTTCCCTAAACAATGTTCCGTTTGCTTCTACTTTTGATTGTACAAGGGTATGGGGAGAATCACTGAGGTTTCAGGTGTCTTTGGAGGCCCTTTGATAAAACTCATTGACACCCATTGCCTTTGCTAGCTGGATTGTTACTTGTGCTTTGATTTCACATTATGGAGTCCTGCACAATCTCTTAACATAGAGCTCACACCTCAAGCTGCAGAGGCTGAGAAGAAACCACTTGGGCTGTGAAATGCTAATACAGTCTTTACCTTAACCCACTAAACAAGTTTGTCCACCTCAGGATTTCTTAACTGTCTGAGAATTGGGAACTTAAGAAACAAAGGCTGCTCCCTGGGCAGCAGGGTGTGCTGGCAGAGTCCTAAGCAGGCTTTCTACCCTTTGTCCACTTCTCAAACATTTATTTCCATTCAGGACAGAGAATAACAAGAGTCAGAGCCATAATATCATTATCCTTAAAATGTACTAACTTCTAGAAGCCAGATCTGTGCAAATTCAGATAGAAAGTTGTTTGATTCCTGTTTTTGTTCTTGACTATGAATTCTCACGGAATTTCTTCCTATGATTTGAACTGGTTGATTGTTATTTCAATATCTGTTTTTTTCCTTCCCAACCAATTTCTCCATTCCTTATCCAATATGAGCAGTAATGTGTGGGTCAAGCTTTAACTAGATCTCTGAAGAAAAACAAGAGCCCTGATTGAGTTTGCCAATTTTTGTGGGATAAATACACTGTGACCGTTTCAGCCTACAGATACGCCACCCTGAAGTAGAGGGTTGGGAAGAAGTAGCCAGCCCCATAACATATGACACTGTATCGCACAAGAGCTGCATACTAAAATAAATGCAGAAATATAAGAGAAAATAACTAGGAGGTTATGAATTTTAAGAATCCACTACTTTTGTTTTATACATCACTTGTTAGTTTATGTAGTTTTTAATAACAGCTGTCTGAGTCACAAAATTCCTAAAACTTTAGTAGGCAGTTCACAAGATATTCAGAGACCAAAGTTTATTAATTCTGTGGGAATTCTTGACCAGCAGGTAAGGAAATGTTTAAGTGATTATAAACTCCCACTTTAGGCAAAATAAATGAAAAAGCAGAGATGTGTCCACTTAATGTACTTTATTTTGTGTCAGAACAAAGCTTGAACGTTTGTGCGCTTAATGCATAGATTATATCAATAGCAAGAGTGAGAAGAACAGAACTGAGAGACAGGCCATCAAGCAGAACCATTCAGTTCTGGAAAAGAAAATAAACACAACTGAACATGAAACCAGAAAGATTTGAAGAGAGACATTTTGACAAAGTTAGTTTAATCTAGACAATATAAACACAGATAGATAGTATTAAATCTGGCTGGGATGGTAAAATACTGAAGGCATCATTGTTCATTGTGTAAGAAATGAAGGAAGTAAAGAAGAAAAGCCAAAAAGAAACACAGCCTTAGAGTCTGAGATGTGTAGGTGGATTAAGAAAATATAATTTGTATTTACCTTGGCTATAGCTAAGTGAATCTGAGACCACCCCAAATCAATCCTCGGAGCTTGGCTGCATGGGGAGAGTAGCTCAAGGTGCCAGGAAGGAATACAAGTCTTATGTGTCTGGCAGTCACTGGGCAAGAAAGTGAAAAGATCTTTCTTTTCCTCTTCCAGAAATTTCCCCCAGTCAGCGCATACCCTTCTTTCCACATCCTGTTGATTCTGTCTACTCTACCACTACCATCAAGAATTTTCTTAGAAGCCTCTTCATCCATTTCTTGTGTGGTCCATCTTACTGTCTTCTTTTGTCCTCTGCCATCCCTAGAATCATAGGTTTGCAAATTAGCTCCAGGATGGCTTCCTCGACCCCAAGTTCTAGCTGGAAGATACATGGAGTTGTGCTGCTTGTATACTGTCTTGCCTGCATTCATTGAAAAATGGAAAAGTACATTATTCCATAGGATCTTACATACCTACAATTGCTGCCTATATTATAGGTGTTCAGTAGATGTGTTTTTTAAATTGATAAAACAAATGAATCAATGTCCATAGAGGAGACAGAACTCAAAGGAACCAGGAAGACTTTCCATGGTTTAATACACATAGTAATCTGTATTGCTAGGTGATAGCATGGCTTTTACTGCCAGCCATAAATAAGTGAACAGAACACAGTCAATTAAGAACTTTTTCAATGAATATGCCTCTGCTGCCTTTCTTCCCACCAGTCCTGCTTTCTTTTTCCTCTTCTTGGGCCCATCACTTACCATGCCAAGTCCCACAGATGGTCTGTCATTATCTGGGACAAAGCGAAGGGAAGGACAATTGATCCTGATGTAGGGACACGTCACCTTCAAGCACCTGTGTTTCTTCTCACCTTCCTTCATCTCCACCCAAATAGTTAAATGCATGCTTCCTTGTATTGAACTTGAGCATTCTGGCAACCAGTGCTATCTACATATTCATGGAGACTGAAGCAAATGGGGGAAGGAGAAATTACAGGTTAGACAGGTGTCTGGTGATAGTCTAAATTATTATCTTTGCTAAAAGCAAAAGGTTGACGTAGGCCTTTTATATACTTCCAAAGACATGAAATTCAAGCTCTAAATTAGAGGTACCTTGGTAATTTATTCTCAGGTGTGGAGGAGATGTTGGAAGTAAAATGGTTTTCACATCTATGAACTGGAGCTATTTAAGGTGGAAGGTGTGCTGCCTGCATGATTTAAAATAGGCAGCTAGGTCTTGTGCTTTGAGTTTTCAGAGCTTTGCTTCCTTCAGCCTAGGAGGCTAAGGATGGGTTTTCTTCCCTGCTGTCTCAAACCCATTTAGGCACAACTGATGACAATCTGTCTACAGAAGAACTTTTACTCACCAGTGTGGGTGAGATGATCAGTCCTCACCTTCCCTCATTGTCCTGGATCTTCTTTCCTCCACTGATTACAAGAGTCTCAGGCACCTGAGTTACTCTTTTGAAGGCTCTGGAACCACAGGAACAAGCCTTCACCATCTCAGTTCTTTGTTGTCTTGCTAGCTATTAGATAATGGCCATTTTGGAGGTGGGTTTAGAATGTTCTCTCTTTGTTGAATTAAATAGCAATTTTTATAAGTAGCAGTAATTGGAAAGTGTGAGGTTCCAAAAGATATCTATGTTCCACTTTTTCTTTAAAGGATCAAAAATATTCACTTTATCTATTTTATTTAATGGAGAGCTTTGCCTATGTTAGGGTTCTACTTGGAGTGTATTCTATTGGCTATTCTATGTTGTACATAAAATGACCTATTGTAGAGTAGCTACAGTCTAGGGACTGCGAGGTAGCTCAGTGGACTTAAGTGCCTCCTTAGGCAAGCTTAGGCAAGTGCAGGGACCATTGTTCAATCCCTGGCACTAAATACCACGCCAGCCCTGCCCCCAGGGTGGGCTGAGCTGGCCACACACACACACACACACACACACACACACACGAACAGCAACAGTCTATATTAAAGGGAAAATTGAATGGTAAGATTCCTAGACCCTAAGTAATGTGAGCATTTCTCCATTTGATGTCTGCAGATTGGGTTGTATAAGGGAATACATTTCTTAAGCTCATGCATTTACTCATTCATTCATTCATTCATTTGTATTAACAGATAATTATTGGGTATTCACTTAGTCTAGACTAAGTAAACTTAGGCTACACTACATTCTGGGAATGTAGATAGGAGCAAATGAGACATAGTTCCTGATCTTATAGTGCTTAAAGCAGAAGAAAGAAGATATTAAATAATCTTAAAAATACAGAATAAGTACAAATTTATAATTTGTGGTAAATAGTATGAGGGAAACTACAGTGTCATAAGACTATGACAACAGAATGTAAAACAAAGAAGTAACATTGAATTAATAAGGCAACCAGTATCCTAGCAGAACCATCTGGACTCCTCCTACATCCCTTCATTTTATATACAATAAATATCAGTGACTCAATAGCACCATTATTGTGTACCAACTATCTGCAGTGTAAACTTGGACGAGGTTTGCAAATACTTGCTCCCTTCTTCCTCCCAGTGAGCCCATGAGACTCTCAGAGCTATAAATGCTCCTACTCAGGTTCACACCGAGTTCTATCCAAGCCAGCGTGGTGTGTAAGGCAGATGCTAGGATTTGTAGAAGGGTCCAGCAGGATGATCCATCAGAAATTACCCGAGTGACTTCTCAACACTCCTACAATTCCGAAATGCCCAGACTGATAGCAGAAGCAGGTCTAGAATGCAGTTTTTCAGTCCTGGTCCAAAGCTCTTCTCATTCCACTTCCTTATCTCCAAATATCTTAACTATTTGCTCTCTGTTGAAAATTTAGGATTTAATTGATACTCTGAGTTAAATTTCTAAAACTGTTTGCTTTAGGCTCCAGACATAATTCTCAGTCCTCAAACTGGGAAATGAGCTATAATTTTTCCCAGAAAGACATTTTGTTTTAATTCTGATTTTCCTTTTGCTCTCATACATGCTGTCAGGCTAATACTTGTGATGTCGAGACTAGAAAATACATTGTTCCAGAAGTTGTGTGGCCCTTAGAATTTATCCTAAATTGAACTTATAATTTTGCAGCTTTTTTTCCACTTCCTGTTTCCAAGGCCAAGATCTTTCAGATCAGAAAATAATCTTCACATATTATTAGGGCTGTAGGAAAAATGTTTTTAACGAGTCAAGTGCAAATTAATCATAATTGTATGTCTTAAAATATCTTCAAGGGCCAGCCAAATAGCTCAGCAGATTTAAAGCACCTGCTTAGGCAGAGTGCAGCAGCCGAGGTTTGATTCCCAGCATGCTGTGCTGGCCCCATCCTTGGGGCATGCTGAGATTGTGATTGAGATGGGGCATGGTGGTGCATACCTGAGGTCCCAGCTCTTGGGAGGCTGAACAGGTGGATCACTAGAGTCCGATCTACATAGTAAGACCCTGTAGACCCTGTAGTAATATATTTTTAAAAATTCATAAGGCTATATATGTAAGTTGATAGAGAAAAAGAAACTGTATTCAGGTCATCTAAGCTACAGAAACTTGCCTGTCATTTAAAAAGCCAGGCAGCAAATTCCTAAACTGCTTGTGCATTGTATTTGGAAGTATCCTCCATCCCCCCCACCCCCACCCCATGCACAGAGGCCCAAAGCACAGTTCTGTGTAGATCTTCCTCCAGCCTTGTTCTTCCAGGGGAGACTCAAAGAGAAGGCAATTGTCCAGAAGATCTGAAGAGAGCTATTCCTGTTGCTGGGCTGCAGGAGGTGGCAAGAATGAATTCCATGCCCTCCTCCAGAGGAGAGATTCTGCCCACCCCATCCGGCTGCCACCTGAGGCCCACTCCACAGTCTCACCACACCCTTTGGGAGTAAGAAAGTCCAGGTCCCAACATCAGCTTCCCTAGCAAGCGAGGAGTGTCTTCACAGTCTCTGTCTTCATACTAGCACCATTTATACATGATTCTTGATGAAGCCTGTAATTAGTACAAAGAGTTTTAACATCTTCATACTTTAAAAAATTGTGATTTTTAAAAATCAAAAATCTAAAAAAATAAATATAAATAAAAACAAAAATCTAAGAGAAATTGAAATCTCTTCAAGCCACATTCCTTCATGGATCTGTCATACTTCCCACTCAGATGAGCCTCTCAGGGCCTCTCCTCATGATACCTTTTGAAGATATTCAGAGACACTTGTCTCTTTGAGGAACTGGAAAGGAGTAGAGGTGACATAGCTCTTAGAAATGCTCACACTTTTTGTTCCCTGACAAACACTCTGCACATTGCATCACACGCAGATCTGCCACGGTAAGTTCCTGCCTGGCTCGATGTCCTTGGTGGGTCCGCAGCAGAGAGAAGATGCCTGATCCTCACCAGTGTCTGCCTGAAGCAGGCACAGAGCAGAGACAGTGCGGAAGTCCTGATGGAAGGCAGATGGCCTCAACCGGATGTAAGCAGCCAGGACTGAAAGCTCCGACCCAGTGAGTTACAAATGGCAAATAAATATATGAAAAAATGTTCAACATTGTTGGTCACTCAAGAGATGCAAATTAAAACAACACTGAGATTCTATCTTACACCAGAAGAACACTTGGCATCGAGAGTGAGTTATTGGTGTCCAGCTCCCTCTTAACAGCAGAGTTGAGTTTAGGATTTGAAATATAGGTGTGTTAGCTAGACTTTCATTACTGTGACAAAATACCAAAGAAAACTGATTTAAAGGGGGCAAAGATTTATTCTAGTTAATGACTTCAGAGGTTTCACCCCAAGGTCAGTGGCTCTGTGGTTTTTAGGTCTATGGTGAGGATGAAACACCATAGTGACAGGACTTGGCTGAGGACAGATGTTCACCCGCTCACCTTATGTCAGCTGAGAAGCAGAGGGAGAGTAGAAGAGCTGGAGAGGAGGAGGTGGTGATAAGATACTGTGCCCAAGACCCATCCCCTGCAATTAGGCCACACCTTCTAGTAGCCCATTCATCCACAAGCTCGTAAATGAATTAACTAAACCTCCACCAATAACAGCTCTGGTTTGTCAACTCACGTCAAAACTGTCCTCAAAACTTGCGTGACACACCACTGTGTCATTTTTGCCTGAGGAGCTTGTTTAGAAAGTATATTCCTTCAGACAAAGGGCTCCTATCTAGAACATATAAAGACTTTTTAAAAATCAGGCCTTCAAATTTCAAAGACCCAATCCAGAAATGGGCATCTGAGATGAATATGTACTTCACCAATGAAGAGATGCAAATGGATATATGAAAAAATGTTCAACGTTGACGCTCATTCAAGAGATGCAAATTAAAACAACACTGAGATTCTATCTTACACCAGAAAGAATGACTATTTTCAATTTTTTTTTTAATATTGGGGATTGAACTCAGGACCTTGCGCTTGCCAGGCAGATGCTTATTCTACTAAGCTATCTCCCGGCCCAAGAATGGCTATGATCAAGAAGACAACCAACAACAAATGCTGGAGAGGCTGTGGGGAGAAAGGAACCCTTCTCCACTGTAGGTGGGAGTGCAGGCTGGTACAACCGCTATGGAAATCAGCGTGGAGATCCTTCAAAAAGCTAAGACTGGAAGTCCCATTCAAGCCAGCTTTTCCCCTCCTAGGTAATTTTCTAAAAGAACTGAAAACATCATACCACAGTGACATATTGGCACCCATGTTTATAGCAGCTAAATCTTGGAAACAGCCCAAGTGCATTGAGGAATGGATAAAAAAGATGTGGTCCTTTAACATGATGGAATATTACTCAGCTATAAAAAAGATAAATTTGAGACTTCTATAGATAAATGGATGCAGCTAGAGACTGTCTTGGTAAGTGAAATAAATGAGACCCATATGTGCAAACATTGTATTTTGTCACTAGTGTGAGAATCTGAAAGAGTACATACAATCAGAAAGGTACAACAGATACTGTGAAAGAATTGGTTCAGTGGGAGGGAAAAAGTGAGATGAGGAAAAGGAGGAAAGAAAGGAAGGAAAATGATACATTTACTTATATGCGCAGGATAATTTGGATAACTGCACTGCTGGTATCTGCTGGTCTTTTGAATGGTGCAGTTAATACTTAATTGTTTTATTCTTATTTTTTTCTTTTTTATTTCTTATAACATTTTTGCTGTTGTTTTAAATTGACTTTGCAGAAGTAATTTGAAGATAACATCATGCAATACAGTGATCATTGTTGAGTTCCTGTTACTTCATTTAGTGAAATTTTGTATCATTTCTAACGCCATTTTTGTTACTATTTTGTATTCTTTAAGAAATAAAGATTATAATAAAACACTACAGTCCTGCAAAATAAAAATGCCTGCCCATTTAACAGCATCCCAAAGAAATTTTGATGGGAAACGCCTCCCTGAGCACTTTCAGTGACAAGACTTTTGATGTCTGCAACAGGGAACGCCTGAGCAAGCGTGTTGATCTGTGGCAGAGCAAGCGCCGGATGTGAGGTGTCAGGCTTGCTGTACATGACGGCTCCCCAGGCGCAGGGCTGCTTCTGAGTCTCCTTTCCCTCATCTCCTAGTCCACAGAAGGAGTGCCTGTGGCAGTGCCAGGTCCAACACAATGCTTCTTTTCACTGCTCCAGTTAGCAATAAATTGCTTGTAAATCACATGAAAGCCTAAAATATGGGCAGGAAGAAGAAATTTGCAATATTGGGAAATAGCAGAGAATGTACTGTTGTTCATTTCTTTTCTTTTGTGTGTGTGTGTGTGTGTGTGTGTGTGTGTTTAGGAAAGGGTCTACAGAGTGTTCAGGGTCTCACTACTAGATTGGACTCGTAGTGACCCGCCTACTTACAGCCTCCCAAGAGCTGGGATTACAAGTGCGTGACACCATGCCCAGTCTCAATTGCTGTCTCAGCACACCCCAGGGGCAGGGGCAGAATGGCAGGCCCTAGAATCAAGCCCCCGGCCCCTGAGCCTGCTTGTAGGTGCTTTAATCCCCTGAGCTATTTGGCTGGCCCTCTTCATTATATACCTAACATTACATACACAGAATTTCTACAAATTGGCTGGCAAAAGAAAAACATGTAGAAAAAAAATGGGCAAATGATGTGAACAGACAAGTCACAGAGAAGGAAACTAAACCAGACATAAACCTCAATTATTTATAAGAGAAATGTAAGTTAAAATATTGATGAAGCATCTTTTGTTGTAGCTGATCAAATTGACACAAATTAAAAAGTCTAACAATCTCCAGAGTTCTCAAGTTGTAGATGAAGCAGAGCGTTCTTGCTTTATTCTTAGGAGAATCATTTGACATGTTCACACTTGACATACACTGGCGTCATCTACTAAAATTCAAAATGTGATACCTAAGTTCAGAAGTTATAGACATTTCTCATTTAACTACCCAGTATGGGCTCCACAATTAGGTCATTAATTGACTTTGTTTCTAAATGAAGAATTGTATATAGCGTGAATGTTACAATGCTCAGAGCAAAGAATGGTCGAGGAAGACTCCAACTTGATGGCTTTTCTTTTATTTGCATGATATTGTAGTATATGATGACATGCAGCACTGTAACACATAACAGAGCCTAAAACTATAGTACTGTACAGTAAAATCAGCAAAAATTACAGTGCTTTAATATAGAAGAAGCCACCAGAAGGTGGCACTGGCAGGGTCCTGCATCCAAAGTCAGAACAGCTGTTAAATAGGTAGGTCATTAAAAGGTCATTCTGTGTATTTGTATATACCCAATAGGAACCCTGATGTCTATACACTGAGTCATGTCATGAGATAGATACTGCAGCATTGATTTTGGGGGTTTTGTATTTTGTTTTTGTTTTTGCTTTTTGCCTTATTGGAGACAGAGTTTCACTAGACAGCTGAGGCTGGCCTGAACTCACTTTGTAGGCCAGGCTAACCTCAAACTCATAGCAATCCTTCTGCCTCAGCCACCTGAGTGCCAGGGTGACTGATATGTGCCACCATGCCTGGCCTTGCAGCGTTGTTTGTAAGAATAAAAAATTACAATCCAATGGTTCCTATATAAAGGAATTGGTAAATGAAATGTGTGGTTAAAAGTAATGATCTGAATCCACTGGTAAATCTCAAGAGCATTTTTGTATTGAATAAAAGCATAGAGACTAACAAAATACTCAATGTGAATTATTTATATTAACAAAAGAGCAAAAATAATGCTATGTTTTATGTGTGCATGTCACATATCTAACATTTTTACAAATACAATGAAAAGAGTCAGACCCAATTCATATTTGCTGTCTGGGAAGGATTGGGGAAGAGATGGGTAGCTGATCAAGATGTTTCATTATACACCATCTGCCATGTAATTCTATAAGAGCCAAATATTAAAAACTGGACAAAGTATAATCAAGTGCTAACAGTTGCTACATATGGGTTGTCTTGGTTACTTTTCTCTCATTTCTGGGACAAGATACCTGATGCCCAAAATGAAGGAAGAAAAGGCTTACTTAGTGTTTTGGTTTGTATTGAGTTGTTCCCCCAAAGCTTTATGTAAATCATGGGGCAGTTGCCACTTGAGGGGCAGCATGTGGCTTGGGGGGCGTGGCCAGAGGACCAGGTCAGGACTTGAGGGGCGGAGCCAGAGAGGCTCGAACCATTAAACTGGCTGGCCTGTGTTTTCTGAGAGAGGTGGAGAGGATCATCCTGGACACGGCAGCGTCCCAGCCTCTCCTCCAGTGTCTTGAAACCTCCAGCAATGGGAGAACAGTAACTAAGACATTTAGCTCACGGTTACTGGAGGTTTCAGTCCATACCTGGCTGACTCTGAGGCAGAGTGGCACATGGCAGAGGGCAGCAACTCATGGTGGTGGAAGACAGCAAAAGCAGCAAGAACAGAAGGGGAGGAGCACAGCAAGCATTCTTCCCTCCCTTTGTACTCTGTGGAGGCTACTGACCTCTGGGAGGGCATTGCCCTCACATGCATAATCCTAGCATTGAGCCATGAATCAATCAAAACTTTTAGAACCAAAATTCTAGCATGGCCCATGGCTGCATGAGGCTGTGGGAGAACATCTAAACACAAACCATAACATAGATCATAGGACTATGTGTGCTTGCTTTTATATTCTTCTTTGTAGTTTTCTGCAGTGTTAAGGTTTTTTTAAATTTTAAAAGGGAAGCCATTTATTTTCATTGTCCTATAGCTAAAAGGCCTATTTAGACTGTGAAAAAGTAATGGTTAAGTGGATTAATGTCCAGGATGTATTAAAAAAAAAAAAAACTTAACAAGGAAGTAACTAATCGAATTTAAAACTGGGTAAATGATCTGAATAAACACATCTCAAAAAAAGAAGTACAAATAAACAATAAACACATGAAAAATGCCCAATGTCCTTAGCTATCAGGGAAATGCAAATCAGAACTACAGTGAGACTCTATCACATCCCAGCTGGAATGGCTCTTACAAAAAACAAAAAATTATAATAATAAATAGTGGCAAAAATATAGAGAAAAAGGAACCCTTATGTACAGTTGGTAGGAATGCAAATTAGTATAAGTACTATGAAAGCCAGGATGGAGGTGCCTTAAAAAAACAAAAAAAACCAGAACTAGCGTTTGATGTAGCCATCCCACTCCTGCGCATTAAGCCAAAACAATGAAGTCTGTATACCAGAGAGACACCCGTGCATCCATATTTATTGCAGCCCCATGCACAACAGCAGAGATACAGGACCAGACTGGGGGCCCATCAATGGATGAGCAGATAAAGAAAAACTGGTATATACGCATAATGCAGTGTGACTTCGCCACAAAGTGGAATGAAATCCTGTCATTCGCAGGAAAATAGATGGAACTGGAGGGCATCATGTTAAATGAAAGAAACCCAACAGAAAGACAAATGCTGCATGTTTGCTCTCCCATGTGGAGGGGGGCGTGAAAGTAGGAGAGGGGCTATGAGTCACTACAAAGGGAGCCAAGGGGCTGGGGAGAGCGGGGAGGTGGAGAGGGTAGAAGAAAAGTGGATGGCCACGGTCAGCACGCGATATCTGCGTGCATGGAAAGCACACAGTGAACCCATTAAGCTGAATAATTAATGTGCTAATAGCTATGCTTTTAATAAAAATAATAAAAAGAGAAATGGGAGGCAGTGAGATG
The DNA here is from genome assembly GCA_002564285.1 of Tympanoctomys barrerae. Lineage (NCBI taxonomy): Eukaryota > Metazoa > Chordata > Mammalia > Rodentia > Octodontidae > Tympanoctomys > Tympanoctomys barrerae. The sequence continues at coordinate 12,955 of NDGN011438853.1, forward strand.
CTGCCATCCCTGCACGCAGGAGAGCCTGGGAAGTGCTGGGGGGCCCCAAAAGGCTTTCAGATTGCACCCTCGAAGGGACGCCCCAAGAATATGGTCCAAGTCAATAGGATGAATGGCTTTGACTTTAGGGCTCCCTGCTACTGCTTACACAGACAGTGCAATCGCCAGTCAGAACCTCGAAGAATAAGTAGCTCTCTCTTTGCTCCCCCACACCCCCCTTCCTGCCCCAAGCCGGCCTGCGGTTTGGCAGCCACACTTGGCTGCTTTGCAATTGGCACTCTTCGGAGTTTCTAGTTTAGGTCTGTGTGGTGGCTGACGTGGGAGGATGAGAGAGGCAAGAGAAGAGGAGAAGAAAGGGAAAGAATACGATGGACTCTGGATGAAGGAAGTCATCCCTTGGCTTTTTTTTTTTCTAGGCGGGCTCAGCCTGTCCTGGGGCAGGGCTGCGGGCCCTGCACTTGCCTCCGCGTGCCTGAGCAGGCGATTTAAACCACTGAGCTGTCTCGCCAGCCCTTGGCTTTCTTCATTGACCTGAGGGAAACTGGGTTTTAGAGATGAAGGGATGGGAATCCTAACTCCTAGATGCCTGAGTAGTTTTGTGGAGACCCTGATGTTCCTTGAATCCTGTCCTTCAAAATGCTGTGAACACACACACACACACACACACACACACACTGCATGCATGCTCAGACCGTGTATCTCCTCATATGCTGTAGTAAAACCCCACTTCTCTGGTCAGTATGTATATTCACAGATGGCAGCCAGTGTTCATGAGGTAGAGCCTAAGGCACCGTGTTCCCTAAATGGCGTCTCCATAACCTTTCACTTCCCAACACTGCATGGTGTAACTCAAAGAAGACATAGAGGGCTCAGTTATTTGTCTTTGCAATGAATCTGCTGTCAGAAGTATCTGCTCATCTTATTTTCTTGTCCCTCTACAGATGGACATTTAAATTGTTTCTAAGGTTTTGCTTTTACAAACAAAACTCCAGTCCCCTATTTAAGATAGCCTAGTGTTATGGTTTGTGTCTAGTTGTCCCCCCAAAGCCTCATGCAGTCATAGGGTGG
>NDGN011438860.1:0-10227 GCA_002564285.1 Tympanoctomys barrerae
AGAGTGCTCCAGGGTGGTGTGGGTGGTGAGGATGGAGTTGTAGGGCTCTACTACAGCTGTGGAAACCTGGGGGGCTGGGTAAATGGAGAATTCGAGCTTGGACTTCTTGCTGTAGTCAAGCAAACTGGTAAAATGTAGCTCAGCTCAAAAGAAATATAACCAGAGAGCATCTGCCAGTTGCTGTGCTTCAAATCATAGTCAGGAATGTTTGAGTTTTTAACAACAACAACAACAACAACAAAATTGAGACAAAATAGTAAATATTTGTGCTTTCATTTTTGGGTTGTCCCATCCTGCTGGCCTTCAGAGATCCTGATGCTAGTGGTTTTCTTCATGGCTCCATTCTTGCATCACGCGTTGATTAATGAGTGACGGTGGGTAGACACTATGCTGAGAACCTACAGCCCCAGCTAAGCGTGAGTGGTTTGGTTCTTAAATATGTGCCAGGCTTTGTTTGCCAATCCAACCTAATCAGCCTATCAATATAAATGGGAAAAACCATTAAGCCACTAAATGCTCTGGCTGGAAATGTTAGTTATTAAGAGCCAGGAAATGTGTAGTTAGGAGATGGGTGAATAAGAAAAAACCATTAATAGTGCTTTCCAGTTGAACAGGCACAGAAAAGAATGAAAAGGGCTTTTATTAGTGTGTAACTATGTGAACGGAGCGTAGTGGGGAGAGAGAACTGTGCCTGAGGATCAGGTTAAATGCCACCACATTATTACTGGTCTGGTGAATTTTAAAAGTATCATTTGAGCGCACATCCTCAAATCTGGTGACCAACAATGCTGGCCTTGCTGAAAACACTGCCACTACAAGAGCACTTTACAACCAGCACACTTAGACTGGCTTACACGTCGGGCCCACTAGAAACTCAAAACAAACATCTCTTTGAACTTGTAGTTTTTAATACAAGTAGAAGACCAAGAGAAAAAGCACTAATTGTAGTATAACAATTCAGGCCCTAAAAGGTCATGGGTTTGCCTGATTTCATGTCTCACACATTTCCAAATTTGTAGTTCACTGAATGTAACTAGTTTTATATTTTTCTCTTCATATATCATCTATTTTTTCCCACCAGAATATAAGATTAAAACTTTCTAAATTTTGATTAATGATAATTATGGGGCTAACAGCTTTTGAATCAGGTCATTAACTACAAAGAAAGGTTCCCATATAGAAGTTTCTGGGCTATTCTCCTTTCTCTTCCTCCTCTCCATGTATAATTTTATTATTTTGTAGAGTAATTAAGTGGTCAGAGCTATTTCCATATGAAGTCCAAACAAAGTGGGTATTCAGATGAGCTTCTTTCTGGAGGTGGGGGAATTTGAAAATAAAAGAGAAAACAGAAGAAATACCCTTCCTTAGTGCTTAAATTGCAATCACAGGATGAAGATTACCTCTCTTTTATAGACTGCACTTCTACTCAAACATTTTTGTGACAAAATGATGTCTGTGCAAACCTATATAATAAAGAACATAAAAAAAGAAAGCTTTTCCAACTAGGTGTCGCAAAACACCTCTGAGAGTGTTGTAATTTCTCCACTGCACGAGGGTAAACCAGACTTTCTGAAAGATCACAGTGGGTTTGCTGACTCAGGGCCTTTCTCTGTCCCCTAAATCAGTTTCTCTGCCAGTCAATTTCAGGACCTCTTCTGTGCATCAAACTGGATAATTCAGGTAACTCTGTACAGATTGTAAGTTATAAGGGTAATCTAAATGTGGCCTTTGATCCAAGGATTAAATTGCAACAGCTTTATTTTGCTTTCCACTTTTCCCGTCGGCCTAGTGCCCAGATCAGTGGCTGGCTTCCATGTTTGGCAGGTGACTACTCCTTCCCCACAAGGGTAGCAATCTGCCTCAGCTTCATCCTCTGCGCATGTTCTGAGTAGCAAGCATGACCTTATAATGAAAATGATTGTACTGAACTTCATCCACGGAAATTCCTCCTTTGATGTTCCGACGTTTAAACTAGAAAAGGTTTAGTTAGACTCTATGCCTTTCTTCTTTACTTTGAAAGAAAAGGGATCAGAAGAGGCCCAGCACCCTTGTTTCCACAAACACATCATGGACATCTTTCCAAACCTTCGCAAACTGATAAAAACTGAAATATTTGTACCCACCTGCTAATGTGTAGAGCCTTACCTGGTTTTGTCTTCATCACCTGCAGTCTCTAGACCTTAATATAGCTGATTGGTGGTTTCCTAATAGTGTTTTAGGCCTGATATGATATATAGGAAGTCAATTCTGTGTCTGAAATGTTTCTGGCCACCTGAAGGCTAATACTACGTTCCTCTCTCATGATCTATATGAAAGCAATCAGGTGCTTTTTCATTTCAAACTCTGGCATTCTACAGTGTGTCATCTGGTCTGTTTTTTATTACTAAGTTTGAACAGCATGGGTTAAAGAATATTAAATTAGCTGACTTGATTTATTGCTGAGGGTGTTACACTGCCCATTTCTCCCCATATCTGTCATTGTATATGTCCTTCCAAAGTTCCAATGAACTGCGAAATAAGATATAGGAGACACAAAACAGCTTTAGATTTGAGGTAGTTTTCCCCAACCCTCCTTTTGTAAAAGATGTATCCACCGAGTCATTGGCACACATATATAGCATAAGCCTCTGTAACAAGAACAAGACCTACAACTGAAGCCAAGAAGTCTAGGTGTAGGAGGGCTGACAGGCACAACATCTGGAGGTTGGCAGCATAGAAGGAAAGAGAAAGAAGTGCTCGCAGACTAGCTAAGTCCCCTCCCCCTTTGGAGGGAGGGCATAAAAGAACAAGATAAGTAGACTGTGTGCTTTTTGATAGAGAGTAAAGAATTCCTTTCCTCTACAGGCTTAGGAGCAGTGGGGTCTGTGTTCACCCAAGCACCCTTGTAAACTCTGAAAGAGATGAAAGAAGGGGTGGGCACACTTAGCTGGGTGATCCAGGCTTTCCTTGCCCATGTGGCCTTGGCCAGGTCCTGTGAGTAAAGAGGTGGCAGAGCCTCTTTCTTCGTGCCCAGTGGTGCCTGGCAAGTAGCTAGGCTTGTGGCACTTGGACTGTCTGGAACAATATGACTCTTTCTCAGTGAATAATCTCTGGCTTCTGGGGGCAGTTTTAATGATCTATGTGTCTATTTTCCACTCATCCAACTCAGATTCTAAAAGTCTAGACAAAGATGGCTGGAAAGAACCCCATATCTCTAATGCAAGACTGATAATGGGTGGACCACTGTGGCTCAGAAGGCTGGAACTTCTCTTTTCTTTGATGTTGCTATATTTTAAATTTTTTATTTTGTCTTGAATCACATTAGGAAAACAATATAGCCAATGTAATTAAGGAAAGTCATTGAGAGGTGCTGTGAAATGTAATAGCATTAGCCTTGACTTAGAGGAACAGATTTCTTAATTTAACTTATAAAGTCCTGTGCTTTACTTTCTTATCCAAACATTGTTCAAGCCTTCCTTATATTTTTAGAAGCCAAGTGTCTGAAGAAGTTGATCTTCTTTCCAGAGGAAAGAAAAATTGAAAATCAAGAGGAATATGTTTTCATATAAGTAATTCATGCTTGTAACTGCAAAAGGTTTTATTACCTACCTATCTATAAGGACAGATATTTGAATATCTATAGATACATAAATACTATTTGTATATTTATTGTAAGATAGTACTCTTAGTAGCAAACAGGATAGGTTCAATTTAAGCAGAACTACTATTTGACAAAGGGTATTAAAAGGTATCAGTTAGCTCAGAGAAACAGCATTTGAGGCTATGCAGTCAGAAATAAGGCTTAACCCACATTTATGGGATGACACAAATGCGGACACAATGGCTTGGGCTCTTAGGGATGGGACTTGACAGGAGCTCTTCCATGGCTGCCATAGCCTAATATGGTAATCTTCCACCCCACCTTCACCCATACCATCCATTCATCACTGTACCTACACTTCATTTTCTTCACTCACAAATAAGAGTTTTGCATAGGAAGAGTAATTTGGGCAAGAGAGAATGACTACAATGGGTCTAAAGATGCTAGGTGCTCATAAACACAAATAATGACTTCAGTCTACTCCTCCTTGTTCAACACATATTCCCCAACATTTGAAGAGCCAGAACATGCTCCTCTTCATGTTGTTTCTTTCTAACAAGAGCCAGAATTTGCTCTCAACTCCTTTTCTGAATTCATACTCCATTAGCCCTTGCTCTCTAACCTTTCCAACATAATCAAATGGCTTTCTACTCTTGTGGGATTGCTACATCCGTACCCAAAAGGCAATTGTTCTTATTGAGATATTAGTAAGTTCCTGGCAGAGGATTTTTAAACAGAATTTTTAATTGTTTTTATTGTTCTATGTTGAGCTTTGGAAGAAGTGAGGGTATAATTGTTAGTTTGTCAACTCAATGAAGCTATGGAGGCCAGTTACTTAGTCAAACACAAGTCTAGATGTCACTGTATTTCTACATGTGATTAACATTTAAATAGACTTTTGAGTGCAGCAGATTGACCTTTGTGTGGGTGGGCCTCATGCAATCAGTTGAAAGCTTTAAGAGAAAAGACAAAGGGACAGAGGTTCACTGAAGAAGAAGGAATTCCTGGGGATTTTTTTTCTTTCTTTCTTTCTTTCTTTTTTTTTTTTGTTCTTTTGTATTTGGAAGGAGTTCTCTTCCAGACTGCCTTTAGATTCCAGATTGCAGCATCAACTGTTTCCAGCGTCTCCAGCCTGGAAATTTCAGCCTTGCCAACTCCCATGACTATGTGAGCCAATTCCTTAAAATAAATCTTTGTCTATTTATATACATCCTATTGATTATGCTTCTTTACAGAACCCTGACAAATATACAAGAAAGAAGAGATTGAAGGTGATATTAACAAGTTCCTGGCAGAGAATTTGTAAGACAGAATTTCAAGATAGCTCTTTCTTAAATGTTCTGTTGTGGTTTTCCCTTTAACTGTTCTCCTATTCCAGCTTCCATTTCAAAGCCTGACTACAGAGTTGGACATATGTCTTTCCCCAGGCACATCTTTTATTGAAAAGAAGGGCCAGGCTGTAATTCAAGATTGCAGCAAGTGGCTTGGATCCCTCTCAAAGTTTCTTTGGGCTCTAGGCTTTCTGCAGGTCAGTGACCCAGTAGAAAATTAATCTTTCTTCTCAGGAAAAATCTAACAGCCTCTATTTTTCTCTTTCTGCCAAGAATTCCTCATATTAGAATATAAAAGAAAATGAAACACATTATCATTTTTTCATGCCTTTTATGCCTTCATTACTTCATCCTATTAGCCTCTTAAACCAGAGGCTTATAGTATCTTAGTATCTTAGTATCAGAACAGCCTCACTTTCAAGAAATGCAGCCAGAGGGAATTCACTGGTTTGGGGGATCTTGGGATACACTAACACCACCAAGATACAGCATTTCCCACACACCCTACTACAACTCTAGAATCTCTTTCCTTAAAATGCCTTTACACTTTAGCATAACACTATTTCTATTAATTTAGTGATTTTAGCCTTTAGTTCAGGGCTTCTCATTCATTACTATGCATTTATATTTAGAGGTGGTGCAACTCCTAAAGAGACCTTGGCGTGCCTGTAGGACTCTTCATTAATGAACATGCCAGAGCATAGAAGAGGAGGCCGGCTTCTGGCTTCTGACGAGTGGAGATATTTGCACTTACGTGCCAATAAGTTGTCTTCTATCAAGCTACTTTCCTTCCTTCCTGGCCAATCTCTCAAATTCCATCCTTCTCTCCATTTTCCATCACATAGTCCAAATAACTTCTATTCATCAACAGAAGAAATCCCCTTATGCGGAGAAATAAATTAAAAAGGTAGAAAGTAAAAATCAGTAGTAACAGAAGTCAAGCATGCAGAAACCCAGGGGATGGGGCAGGAAATGGTGGGAGAATTCACAGAGTAATCATTTTTGTCTGACCCAAGTGCACTCATTTATTTATTCTTTTTGCTTTCAGCCTTGAAAATAAGACCCCAACATGTACCAAAGCAGTGATCTAGATGTTGGCAATCTAGCAGTACGATAAGACAGACCACCACCAGCCACATTCCTAAATTTTTGTGGGTTCCCTTCCTGTTTAGCCTGGCTCTCCTACTGCGACCCCTGGTGTTTGTCTCCAGCATTAGCAGATGCAGAAAGCAGAGGGTGCTCCCAGCAGACTCCACATTGTCCAAGGCCTGTTCTGAGCCCCATTCTCTTAAGGCAATGTTGCTTCTCAGCATTTGTGATGTCCTTGGTCTTCCATGCCAAGGCCAAAGGTCTCGGCATCACCTTCACCACCGCTGATTACGTGAGTCCTGCCAGTGCACAGCAGCAGTGCCAGTTTGCTCCCATTTTTGAGCCTTTTGTTCAGAGACATTGGAGCAGGTTTCTCAACTTCAGCACTATAGTCTTCTTTTTTTGTTGTTTTTTCCATTTTCAAGGTATTTCTTTTGTAAAGGAGCCAGAAGCTGCAAATATTCCAAAATTCTGTACAAATATGTAATATACACATATACGCAAGGCTTTTGCCAAAGAAAGACATCACAATGACAAATGAGAGGTGGCTTTGGTGTCAGTAAAGTTCCCAGGAAGGAGGGGCCATAACACAGACAACACATGTAAACTGCACTATATTACACTATGTACACCAAGTATGAAAGGTCCACATCCTCTGTGATCTGCTCACAAGCCCTCAGGCGGGAAGGATAGAAGGCCCTTCACCAGACAGCCCACATAAAGAAGCTCCGTGTGTGGTGGGAAGGAGAACCCTGCAAAAATGGAGTGCTTCACCCTAGAAACTGTTAAAAGCACAAGGCACTCCAGACGGTGGTAAGACTTTATCTAGGACACGGCCCACTCACTCCTTGTGCTCATGGTCATTTTCCTCAGCCTCACTCCATCTCAGTAAACCGTGCGAACATGGCTTTCCGAACAGCGTCTTTGTAGGAGTCAGTCCCTGACAACCCACATGCACTGCCCTTGGCTCCTAGGCCAGCTCCTTTTAGCCGGACTTGAGCCTCAGTTGGAGCTGTGGTGCCCTGGCACTTTCTTCCCAAGCCTGAGCCTTCCCGCCAGCCCATGGCCTGCAGCATCTGGTTGCCAATGTTACTGCGGTCAATGCCATCTCTGGTGGGCTGCTCATAATGTACAGTGCCTGCATTGAACTGCCTCTTGCGCTTGGGCTCTGGAGGCCCTGGAATGCCATACTTCTCTCGTCTTTCGGCAGCTCTGTCTCGGTATTTCATCTCTCTTTCCCTCAGCTCCAAGGCTTCCAGCTCCTGCTGGCTCAGCCTGGATCGTCGGTAGACATCCATGTTTTGCTTGTGTAAGTCAGAGAGCTGCTGGTGCCTGATCAGAGCATCTCTGTTAGGGAACTGGCGACGGCAGAGCAGGCAGGCCATCTTTTTCCAGTCAGCAAGCTTTTCTTCCTCACTCTCAGGTCTTTCTACCAGCTCTTCCTCATTGTCACTGTCACCACTGTATGCAGCAACCAGACCCCTTTTAAGGGGGTTCTCCTCATCTCCATTTTGTGCCAATTCTGGGATGAATGGCTGCCTTTCGGAGAATGCTTCCTTTTTCTGAAAGAGCGCAAAGCCAGCATCTGCAGCTGCAGATTCTCTCCTTTCTTCTTCCCTCAGAGAACTGACAGGTTGAAAGCTATTTTTAAAATTTTCTTTCTGCTTGTTCAAACTCTTAGCCCAGCGTTCCATGTCTTTGGCGATCTGCTGTGCTGTCTTGCTCTTGGGTTTTTCCTTCTTTTCTTTCCCTTCTTTTGTGGGAGGCAGGCCTGCCTGCTGGAGGGAGCTAGACTCTGCAGCTGGCACATAGGTCTCCTTCTCTCCATCCCAGTAAAGATACTGCTGTGTTAAGGAATTATAGTAGTATTGTGAGTTGGGGTCGTAATAGAGTCCTGTTGTTGGATCATAATAATACCCTGAAGATTCATCATACTGGTATGTGGCTGTGTCTGGTACTGCATATTTGGTACCAGGAACTACACCAGTGAGAGAAGCAGCTGGAGCCTGTGCACTTGTGCTAGCGCTAGGCTGTGCTTCCTCAGTCGGACAGCCGGGTTGATTGGAGGTCTGACTGTACAGCTGGGGACTCTGGGACACTACCACTGCAGAGGTGATGGGCACTGCTGATACAGAGGATGCATCAGATTCCAAACCACCAGCTTGTTGCTGATAAAACTGCTGGTAATCCTGTAAGTGCTGTGCATACTGAGCATAACCATCCTGGCCTGGTTGCAAGTAACTGTAATCAATACTGCCTCCTTCGCCACCTTGAGCCTGGGTAGATGACCACTGAGCAGCGGCAATGGCTGTACTAGCCACAGAGAAGGCGCTAAGCCGATTGCCGTCTGGGAGGACCAAGTCTTTTCTGGCACTTTTTGCGAAATCAACCCCAATAGTTTTCCCATCAATTTTCAAAGGAGGATGGAGACTCTGTAATATCTGAAGAAGCTGAGAGGCCTCCATCGCAGAAGACAGCTGCACAAAGGCAAAGCCTCTGTTCTGCTGGGTTTGCTTGTCTTTTATGAGACGAATATTATGGACAGCTAACGACACATAGGGAGACAGTGCTGTCATTATGGAATCTACTACAGTATGCGGAGCTATGTTTCGAAGAATGATTGTATCGCAGTAGTAATCTATAGACTGAACTGACTCCTCTGTGGTTCCAGGGGGCACTTCCTGCTCAGAATCCAACTTGTCTGCTCCACATCGGAAGCATTTCAGTCTCTTCCTGAAATTGTTAAGGCAGCACTTATTACAAAGCCAATCTTCAAACTTAGGTCTGGGATTGCTATAGTGCACTGCAATGTGCTTTCCTTGAATCACCAACTTCTTCTGATTGGCTTCCATCCAGCTGGTAGCATCTTGCAAGTGATAAAACTCCAGGAAGGCGAAACCACAGCTTACACCTGTTTTCATCAGCCTCACATCTGCAGGCCGAGGGCCTTCAGTGGATTCCATCATTTCTCGAATATCGCTCTCTGTGATGGTGGCGGGAAGGCCGCGCAGCATGATGGTCTTGCTCTCTCTCTCATCCCCGCTGTCATGCTTGTAGTCATGCTCACCATCTGAATGGTACCCATCTTCGTAGCGGTCGCTGTTCCTTCTTCCACGCTCTCTCTCTGGACTATCATAGTCCTGATAATCGTCATATCGGTCACCTCTCTGATCATCACTTGATCTTTTATAATCAGAGTCCCTCCGCCTGCTTCTGGATTCGCGCTCATCGCGGTCATCCCTGTCTGTAATGGAACCGTATCTTCCACTCCGCTCCGTTCTACTCACTCGCTTGTCTGAACTCATTGTCCCACTGAAGAGCTGGCAAAAGGCTTCAAAGTTTAGTTTTTCGCCAGGAGGGACCGACGCAGCGGTCGTTGCCGGTCTGGACCCCAGAACCGCTCCACAAAATGGCGCCTCTGCAGACGGGCCGTCTCCTACCTACAGGCCACCGTAGAGTCTTAAAGGAAAACAGCCCATATAAATCCGAGGAGCATGTCTGTGCAGGCCAAGGTGAGAAACACCTCAAGTAACATCAGAATCTGTCACAATATCCTTCAACTAAATATCCTATTACAAGAGTTTGGTCTATACTGCATAGGAAATAACTTTCTTTATAGATTCTCACTAAAATAACGATTTAAAAATGTAGAGAGCATAAGGATCACCCAGCATGTACCCATGGCCCCAGGCTGATTCTCTGCCTGGCTGAGGAGATGAGTCCTGGCCGCTGTACAGCGCTCACACCCAGTCGTCTCCTTCCGCTGAAGTACATCGGAAGAACAGACCCTTCAGTGACACAGGATGACCTTCAGACCCCTAGTCCTCACAGCGCTGCTGTGTCCAGAGGTGGGAAGCTAGGTAATTGGCAAACCTGGAAGTTTTCCTTGCTAGTTCCCTTTCCTCCACTCAGAAGACACAGAGAGGCTTGATAAATTCAGACACAGAAGCACACCAAATCCCCACTTAATTATGAGTGGTAGATGCTGCCAGGTGCCACCCTATTCCTCATTACTAATAGATTCTCAGGTTCTGTGGAAGAAGATGGCTCCTCCCTTCAGTATACTTGTTAGTTGCCCACGTAATAGTTATGGTCCCTGTTACCTTTGTTTCCTAGAAATGGCTGGTCACTATGATGCATAACTGGCCACTACGATGTATATTATAAGAACCAATCCCCCAACTGACGAGCCATTTTGCCTCAGTACTTCTTTTTTTTTTTTTTTTT